>VSMD01113818.1:0-99630 GCA_008750895.1 Mirza zaza
ATATTTTTCTATATTTTAGTAAATACACACACAGATAGCTATATACAGAAATAAATGTACCTATGTGTGCGTGCGTACATGGCTTAGAGCACACATATATTCCCTTGCTCTGTTAGCTGACAGGGCCTAGAAGCAGTGACACCCAATATCAATAAAAACAGCATCCAGATCTTGGTTTTTCCATGTGACTCTTCAATAAAAAGAACCAGGGCTGTTTGGACAAAGGGCTGGGACAGAGAAAATGAGCTCGGGGCATGTCAAAAGGACATAAGGGCCAACCCTAAACAGCTCCCAATGGCCAAAGCTAGAACAATTTGAACAAGAAAATAAATAACCATTACATTGGATTATAAACTGAAAAACTAAGTATCTCCAAATGCATATGAATAAAAATAAATGAATGGGGGCAGGAGAGGGGGAATATCTTCTATGCAGAAAAATTCCAATTAATAAAAGTAGGTACTCTCCCCTCCAAAAATTAAAACATAACTCCCTTCCCCTTGAGTGCTGGCTGGACATAGCAGTGACTCACATCCAATGTATATAGCACAGAAAGGGGGAAATAGTCACATTGCAGAGGGGAAACCTGACACATAACACCTCAACCAAGTGCCCAAGATCAGCATCCCCAGTGATAAGCCGTGTTGATAGCATGTGTACGCAGATACAGTGTGATGAGGAGGTGTGTAACCTCTGCAGTTTTCTTCTCCAGAACCCAGTTCCACAAGCTCATCAGGAGAAAACTTGTCAGGCAAACCCAAATCGAGGGGCATTCTACAAAACATCTGACCAGGACTCTTCAAAACAGTCGATGTTACAAAAATCAAAGAAAAGTTGCAAAACTATCCTGAATTAAAGGAGACTAGGGAGAGAGGATGACTAAAGGGGACAGGAATTTTCAATTGGATATTGGAATAGAAAAATATATTTAATGTAAAAGCTGGTAAAATCAGAATAAAGTCTAGTTGAGTGAATAGTGTACCAATATTAGTTTCTTATTCTTTTTTTTTTTAATTTCAGCATATTATGGGGGTACAGATTTTAAGGTTTCAAGGTTTCTTATTCTTGATAAATGTGCCACGGTTATATAAGATGTTAACATTGGAAGAAGCTGGGTGAAAGGTATACTGGGGACTATTCTGTGTACTTTTTAAAATAAATTTTCTGTAAATATAAAATTACTCCAAATTTTAAAAATATTTTAAATCAATTCTAATATTTCATAGAACAGGTATTCTAATTATTTCTGGATTCAAAGACATGGTTTGTTGATTACCACTATCTTGTGGTTCACTATTAGGCATCCGTGTGGTTGGTGAGGAATCAGACTGCCCAAGTTTGAGCCCCAGCTTGGCCCCTTATTATATATGTGACCTCAGGTAAGGCATTTAAGCTCTCAGTGCCTCAGTTTCTTCATCTGTTAAATGGGAATATTAATATACCATAGGGATGTTGTGTGTATTAAATGAGATAATATACAAAAAGCATTTTTGTATTTGGTAAATGTTAAATGACAGTAGTAGTAGAGATCTTCTAAAATGTCCCAGGAATAATTTAACAAATCAGTTTTCCCTCAAAATTCTTCAACTTATAAGTCAGAAAATGGGCCAAAAAGTCAGATATATAAAAGAAAAGAAAAGAAACCTGCTTATGATTCTTGTGTCCTAGTGAGTACCAGGAAAAAACTAAATTAAATAAAGCAAAAATTCGTTTGACTCTTTTCCTCTTCACAGTTTAAGATAATTTTTCTCTTTAATGTTAAAAAAAGTTTCCTAACTTGTTTAATTTCTTCCATCTTGTTGTTTTATGTTCTTTTAGGGGTAGAAAGACTCAAATACCAGAAAGTCACTTGTGAGATGCCTTGCCCAGGTGGATGCAAGAAATATTTAGGAATAATTATGAAAAAAAAAATTATATTTTCTCAATATTCTTAGTACTGCAAAACGCCAGGGTGTTCCTGTAAGGCTAAATACCTAACCCTTGGATGCTTTGCCTTTGGGCCCCTTTAGTCATAATCGTTACTAAGCAGAGTTGTGATTTCATGGCGTCAGCCTAGCTCACAGCAACCTCAAAGTCCTGGGCTCAAGCGATCCTCCTGTCTCAACCTCACAAGTAGCTGGGACTACAGGCATGCGCCACCATGCTCGGCTAATTTTTTCTATTTTTAGCTACCTGGCTAATTTTTTTTTTTCTATTTTTAGTAGAGATGGGGTCTCGCTCTTGCTCAGGCTGGTCTTGAACTCCTGAGCTCAAGCAATCCTCCCACCTCGGCTTCCCAGAGTGCTAGGATTACAGGCGTGAGCCACCACGTCCTAGGATTTCACTGTTTCTAAAACCACATATGCCAGTAACTGACTGAAAGAAATACTTCGGGAAAAATTTGGCTTTTGAATCCCATTGGTAAAAAAAAGGAGGAAGATTTTAGAGAATTCCCTTAATTTAGGATAGTGTTTCCAAATTTTAGGCTGCATCAGAATCACCTGGAAGGCTTGTTAAAACGCAGATTGCCAGATCCTAACCCCAGAGTTTAAAATTCAGTGGGACTGGGGCGGGACCTGAGAACTATATCTGATTACACTTCGTGAACCACTGATTTAGAAGCACTAATGTATTTTAGGATTTGTTTTACCTAATATGGGAAAAGGCTAAACCCAGAGGTTAAATTCAGCAACCCAAGGGTAGAATCACCTGGCATTATTTTCTCTTTTGCACTGAGCAGTGACACAGCTTTTTATTTTATCTCAAAGACTTCCTTCCGGTGCAAAAGGTGTTTGGCTGCTTATTTGCTGGGGTAGAATAGGCTTCCTCAAATGTTTTCTTTGTGAATAGGAATGCCAAGGGGAGTGTCTCTAGTTCAGTGGTTCTCAAATTTTATTGTGCATGAGAATCACTTAGAGAGCTTATTTAAAAAGCATATTTCTGGGCCCCACCCAAAAGGCTTTGATTTATTAGACAATAATAATAGTAAGCATCTCTCATATACATTTGCAATGAGGCAGGCACTGTTATAAGCACTTTACATGTATGAACTCATTCAATCCTCACAAGAGCCCTATGAGGTAGCTACTATTATTATTCCCATTTCACAGATGAGAAAACCAAAGCTCAGAATGGTTAATAACTAGTTAGCTAGTTATCAACTAATTAGTGGTGGAGCCTGGCTGTACACCCAGGCAGTTGGCTCCAAAGCTTCTCATCCACCACAATTCTACTGCCTCTTGTCTGAGGTGAGGCTCCTTAATTTGAGTTCTCCAAAAGGAGACCCTAAAATGAAGACATAGATGGAAGCAGTTTATTGGAGTGAATGCCCTAGAAGCTCAAACAAAAAAGCAAGAGTGTAAGCCAGGAAAAGTGTTCATTAATGGGCAAGTTGTAGCCTTGGGAAACTGAGGCTCAATCTTGCAAGGGACCCTCTGAGGAACCATGAAAAACATGCCTTAGAGAAGCTGGGTATTTACTCACAGACTCCTTTCCCTTCTCTGTCAAGGGTTGTCTTGCTAGGCATGAATTTGCTGGCACTTACAAGTTTCTTTGAAGCCAAAGAATGCCCTCAGGCAGAATAATGGAGAGTTTTGTGGACTGTAACCATCTGTTTGCAGGCAAACTATGAAGTGGGTCATAGGGATTTAGGGCAGACCATCAACGTGAATCTGCATTTTAAGATGCCATCACAGTGGTCCATGGAACATACTTCGAGAAACATTGTTTTAATTTGAGGATGCCTTTGGGCTGCCTTGATGTGGTGGCTCAGGCTGTAACAACAGAGTGCTAAATGATATGAAATTGGATGGTTTCCCCCTTCCCTTTTCATCCCTGGCCCCAAAAACTATACCTCTAAGAACTAGATCAATAATTCCTTAAGGTCTTGCAGTTAAGTCTTGCCTCCTGTCCTAGAGCAAGACATCACACAACCATCTGGAGAAAGCTGGGTCTAAATGATCACAAGAAGTTTCAAATTCTCTAGAAAAATAAGGAGAGAGGAAAACCTTGTATCCATATTTTCCTTAGTATCTAAATTTCTCATTTCAAATCTGTATAAACATTCTTCACTGATTCCCCTACTCTCTCCTGATGAAAATGAACAAAGCCCAGAACCCAAATCATGGAGAGAACAGAGGATGAAGCTTAAGAGACATCTAAAAATAATATACTGTATTTAAGATTTTTGTCTCCCATGGCACTTACTGAGTCCTGACAAAACAGCACAACACTAAGAGAGTAGCAAGAAAGAACCAGAACCAGAAATGTCAGAGCTGAAAGAGAGACCTAGGAAAGCTTCAGATACCTTCATAGGCCAGACATCCATATATATCATGACTGGTTATATAAATGTATGCAAAGCAAATGTGGAAATAGAGTGTGTGCAATAGAGAGGAGTGAGGCCTGTGGCAAACTGGAGAATGTGTACTCCAGTTAATCATACTGGGCTGGCCAAAAGCAAAGCAAAATGAAATGAAATAAAAAACTTCAAGGCTCATCTTTGTACCAATTTACTAAACACTCAATATGGTCTCCCTTTAGCTCAAAGGAGACAGATGTCAGGAGTCACTCAGAGCCTTATATTTTATTGGTATATACCCATGAAGCCATACTTGTTCTGCATAGTCAGGGTCTGGTTATACCTATTTTTAAATATTTGACTATTACCACTGAGCTCACATGATTAGCAGATCCAAGAACTGAAAACACACCTTCTCTCTTTTCTGTCTTCTGCCCTTAAAACCTACATTTTACAGTCATAATAATAAAAATAAATGCACATGAAGTTTTAAAAACAATAAATTCATAGATAAATGTATTTGTGTAAAATAAGATAATTTTCTGATAAAAAGGGACCTTAACTTGTATTAAAAATTCACCAGGAGGGCGAATCTGTCTGCCGGATACCATTAATGGTCTAAACATTTGTTAATCTTTCTTTTGTTGACATTTGCATTCTCAACAGAATACTTGTACTTGTGTTCTCATTAGAAATACATAAAAATATAACAAAATATATATATATACAAAAAATATATACAAAAAACCTCTCTGTCTTAATTTTTTTAAAAAAATGTACACTTACAAATACAAAGTCTTGCTGTGTTACTCTCAAGGAACTTCTGTAAAAAAAAGCCCCGAAGCTTGGCAACAATCAATAGTTGAACAAACCAATCGATTGTGAATAGAAATACCACAGGTATTTACCTCCTGGAGCTGAAAGTAGATGTCAGCTTGAGGTAAGGACATTCTCTGTTTTGCTCACCTCGTATCACCAGGCACCTAGAGTCATGCCTGTCACAAAGACAGCCAGCCGTCTGGAAGATTCACACCCTGAAATATTTTAAAACCAGCTTCTGTCCTGCAGAGGTCCTTCACCTCCGAGTGCTAAGTAATTGGGGAGGGAGAACTAGGTTTTAGGAAATAGCAGAGTTTGAGGGGACGGGAGTTAGGGGTTTAGATGAGGGAGAAACAGAAGAGGTGGGCATCCTGAACACATGTACAGTGTTCACAGTGAAGAGGCAAGAGAGTAGGGGACAAAAAAGAAGGATTTGCTCAGATGAGCAGGCAGCACGTGGCAAACGGGAAAGGAAAAATAAACCGGGCGTTGAGGGAGAGAGAGATGTTTGGCAGGGTCTTGAAAGACACTTTTGCCAGGAGTTCCTAGTATGTCTCTAAGCTTTGCTAGTCCACAGAGCTGTCTATACAAGGAATGCAAAGCATTGAATAGATAACGCATCATTAGGCTTAAGAATACCCTAATAAGGGAGATAGTGTATCACACCCAGAAAACATATTGGAACAGCCAGAGAGAAAGAAAACTGAACAGAGGGTGGCCTTGTGGATTTAGGTTTAAAGGGAGCCCACCCTGGAAGAAGTGCCATGTGAGTGATAGCTCTTCTAATCTCCCTACAAAGATGGCCTGGGAAGTATCTGTTCCCAGGAACACAGGATCCTCAATGACTGTGTGCATTGTCAGTCTTTTCATTTTCTTTTCTTTTCTCAAAGTAAATATGCCCATGGAAGTTAGATTAGGCATTAACCTTTTTCTTTTTTCTTTTTTTTTTTTTTACCTGTATCATAAAAATATTCCGTGATGCTTTGTATCCATGTAATTCAGTGAAGAAAAAGCAGGATCTTATGGAAGGCTGAAGAAACTTTTGATCCCATTAGGGCTACTGGGAGATTTGCTGAGCAAAGTCAGAGGTTAATGTCTAACCAGGGCTTAATTTATGATCTGAGTGTACAAACCACTTTCAAGACTATAAGGCTGACTAATGAATTTATTAGGGAGATTAATGCTTATTATCTGCCATTTCAAGCTGTGCTGGTATGTGCTAACTTGATTGTTATACCTAAGAACATGCTGAAACCTCCCAAAGTTCATCTGAACAGTGGGTGTGTTCCCCAAGCTTGGTCCCACAGAGTTTGAAGGGGAGGATTGAGAGGAGTCAGTCCCCACTCCTTTGATGGCTTCTGCACCTCGCAGCCTGTCACCAGGGCTACCATAGCCCAGGAGGCTAGCACACTCCACTCCATCCATCCTGCTCAGGGCTTGCTTGGGTAGGTGCAGGCAACATACCTGATGTGTGTACATTGTCCCTGGAGGAGAAATTGCCCCCAAACTCTGGCAGCCAAGTGGCCACCTCCCTTATGGAAGATGAGCATATTTCTTTCCCACTGCCACTCACTTTCAGCCCCCTCCCCAGCCCTACCTCGTACACATGAGCAAGTGAACTATGCTGCATATCCAGATAAAAATAAACCTTATGAAGGCAGTATTTAAGAAGGCAGGGCTAATCATCTAATTCATCCACACCAAGCCCCAGAGTCTTAGCTGAAACAGTCTGGTAGTGTCCTCCTTATCCAAGTACCTCTTTTTCTTTAACTTAAAGTCACAAGAAAACAGCTAAGGGTTTTGTAAAGAAAAACTTAATCTACGTGATGGGGTGATAACCATGTGCATTTATTCTTTACATTTAACCTAGACCAGGTAACTCTTATGGTCCTTTTGATCAACTCAAATGGAATCAGGCCTACTGTTATTACCAAGAAGCACAGTATCTCTCAAGGACCGACTCATCACTCCTTGAATTGTGTAAGGACATAAGGGACTTATTCAACCCAAGGGGAGAGAGAGCTGAAAACAGCACATGGGTCTCATACTGCTGTTGCTTTGACTGTGGGTGTGACAATAGAAGACTAATCCCACACAGGCTAGGGGGACACTTGTCCACTATTGCAATGAGACTCTGACTGTTCCAATGTTGCCTTGGCCAACAGCACCCCAACTTGGGATTGATCTAAGGTTAAAATTCTTCTCATTAATCTTCATGGGCTTCCTATAGTCCCCAGGGTGAAGCACTACCCCACGGTATTTGGCCTCAGGGGTATGCTCTGCCAATACCACCTCTCACACACCCCTTCCGACTTCTTTTTACATTGAACTTCCCTTATAGTGAGTTCTCTTTGAGAGTTTTCTCTTGATAGCAGCTATTTGTGGGCCCACCTCAATCCAAGAGAGATTCTCGAAGTGTCAAACCTCAAAAGAATAAGAGCCAGAGGTTCTCAATCCCTCTCATTCAAGATGGCTCCTTTACCCCCACAAAACTTCCCTACCTCTCCCTCAGAGGGCAGCTCTCTAAGAGATGAGGGTCCATGGAAACGGACATCTTTCCCCTTTCTTTGACCCAAAGAAGGGCTGAAGAGACTCTTCTCTGACCATAAAAAATGCTGGCTATTTCCTCTGCCCTCCTGTACTCTCTCCCAGAATAACAGAAAACAGGAATACAGTTTCTGTACACCAGGCATCCCATCAAGACCAAGTATAGCAATTTCTGATCGCTTTTGCTAAAGAAATATTGTTGAGGGTTAGTGAACAAAGAGTCTTGGCCAAGGGAGTCATTTCTGTTCTGCTGTGGTCTGGATTTTTCTTCTTCGGTGTTCTACTAATTGTCCTCTGTCTGTCTACTCTGCGAGATCCCAGTTCTCAGGTCTACTTCCACACTTACTTCAAGGTCAAATTTTACTCTTTGGCTCTTGTTTTCTTCACAGGGCAAACATGCATATGTGCTCTGCAGATGTGGGCTGCTGTAATGCTCATCATCCCGGGTGGATTTGTCTTCTGTCTGTTTGCAAGATGCTGCCTCTCTGCGGTCTAACCTGGGTGGAGACCCGCAATCTCTCTCTGTGTGCTGTGTTATGGGTCCCAGGGAGGATGGAATGACCTTTTATTCTGCTGCCTTTGACATGGTGTTATTTCCTGGTTGAGGTCTGAGCTAGAGCAGGTTTTCCCTCAGAAAGGCAGAAACAGGAATACCATAGGGCACTTCCTGTATGACACCACTGAACAGCAACTCGGGGTCTTCCGGTTCCAGGTGCATTTGTATTCAAACACCTCATGCACTGTGTCATGTGATTTTACAAACTTATCTTCATTTTATCGCTGGAAATTTAGGCTTTCTTTTCCGATTCTGGGAGATGAAGAAAGGTCACTCACTCAATTAGCCTCAGGGTCTGGGCAATAATGAGGTTCTTAAGTTACCTTTCGACACACACAATCTTTCCACATACACATGTGGTTTGCATATTGAACATGCAAGAATATTTCTCAAGCCCACAAAGAAATGTGCACACTTCCATTTTCCTTGAAATATAATGTTCAGTTTATCTTTTGCTGTCTCACACTTGATAAAGACATAGGCCCAGGCCCAGCGTGGTGGCTCACACCTGTAATCCTAGCACTCTGGGAGGCCGAGGCAGGTGGGTCGCTCAAGATCAGGAGTTCAAAATCAGCCTGAGCAAGACAGAGACCCCGTCTCTACTAAAAATAGAAAGAAATTAATTGGCCAACTAAAAATATATATAGAAAAAATTAGCCGGGCATGGTGGCACATCCCTGTAGTCCCAGCTACTCGGGAGCCTGAGGCAGAAGGATTGCTTAAGCCTAGGAGTTTGAGGCTGCTGTGAGATAGGCTGATGCCACAGCACTCTAGCCTGGGCAACAGAGTGAAACTCTGTCTCAAAAAAAAAAAAAAAAAAAAGACATAGGCCCAGATAAATATTTGTCTACTTCAAGATAGCAAGTACAAAGATCAATAGATGAAAACTGGCACTCAGCCCTAAAGTCAAGGAAATAGTAGGATGGGCTGGGGGGAGACTTTAGCACCCTAGGGTAGTCACCAGCCACTTCCAGCTGATCACTGTCATATGAAGAATGATTGATATCATTCAAGAGACCAGTCTGGTTACATATTCTCATGTTTCATGAAGGTCAGGTAATCCTAATTTTTTTGTATGAAATTCCCCCTTTTTCAAATTTTGGCCCAAATTTTGTAAAAAAAAAAAAAAAACTGTGTAATACAAACAAAACATGTTTGCAGGCCAGTTCTAGGCTTCAGACTACCAGTTTGGAACCTGCAATGGGAAATAGTAACATCTGGGAAGCACATCTGGAAAACCCTAGTGTTTTCAAGTAAGCAGTGGGTTGCTGAATTCACTTTGCTATCGTTGTATGAGAGAATAGCTGAAACTTTTCAGCATCTTCATCTGAGGTACTTCTTTTCCTTGTGGAATAAATCATGCATATTATGCAAACAATGTGTATATAGCTTCCATCACCCCATAGCAATAACAGACAGAAAAGAACTGTATTCTCTCATTTTGTCCAGGGAGAAAAAGATTCAGAGGACATCACTTTCTTGGTTCGATTTAGAAATTCTAATGTGGAAGTATAATATCTGGATTGCGTGCTCACTGGTGCTTTTTTATCCCCTGTAGCTGGGGGAGTGGGGGACAAGAAGTAGAACAGTGCCTACATGGTGAAAGAAAATGATGAGGTGAAAATGGAAAGAGGTATTCAATTATACTGATGTTTGCAAATATCCCTGAGGCTGGTATTATGTAGTCAAAACATCTGGATGAGTCACTGAAACTGTCAGCCCTTAGACAATCCCTGGTGTATAAACACCACAAGGGTGCTGCTTCCACTTATAGATGCAACACCTTTCTCCTCCTTCCTTGATTCTTTCAACCAACAAAGGAATCCAGAGTCACTTGATTTAGTATTCCTGCACTATAAATAAGGCACCCATGGAGACTGCTCTATCCCTTTCATAAACTCAGAGGGTCAGACTAGTCTTACTGGTCCCCCAAATTAAGTAAAAGCTGTTTGCACTTACAGCACGTGTGTAACTCTCATGCTATCTAATTATAACTGAATAGATCACACACTGAGAAAGCTAGCTCCTTGTTTGCAATGGCACTGATAATTATCAATGTTCAAGGTTACATAAAAAACATATGGGAAAAAAATCTTGGGCTGGGCATGGTGGCTCAAGCCTGTAATGCTAGCACTCTGGGAGGCCAAAGCAGGAGGATTGCTTGAGGCCAGGAGTTCAAGACCAGCATGAGCAAGATCAAGACCTTGTCTCCATAAAGAAAAGAGAAATTAGCTGGGTGTGGTAGTGCGTACCTATAGTCCCAGCTACTCAGGAGGCTGAGGCAGGAGGATTGCTTGACCCCAGGACTTTGAGGTTGCAGTGAGCTATGATGACACCATTGTACCTAGCCTGGGCAACAGAGTGAGACCCTGTCTCAAAAAAAAATCTTCATTAAATAATGAATAGGGAAATGAATATGGAGTAAGTACAGCCTGAGCTTTAACTTCTCAGGCATAAAAAGGCATAAAAATAATGCTAGTAGGTACAGCAAACTTGGCAAAAAACCAAAGCATGTAGTCTGACCATAGGTCTATTTCTTTAATTAATAGACATGATTTTTAATTGGACTATAAATTATCTATAGGTAAATGAGTATTGGAAAATTACTTGTTCTCTTCAAGTCTCCTAAATTTATATCCTCATAGTGATCTTTGAGTCATCCATAAATATCAAGATATTAATACCAAGCCCTGCTAATTGTTATCTAGAACTGCCTTGCCAATCTACCCTTTCCTCCTCTACCACTCAGATAACTTTCTACCCCACTACTTCTGAAATATTAATTAGAATAAATTTAAATATTCTAAATATTAATTAGAATCTCACATTTCATGAGATAGTTTTATTTAAACTCCTCATTACAACTTAAGCTCTTAGTCATCACTAAGAGCTCCTGGGGATTTTGCTAAAATATGTTTTCTGGTGGCAATCCTGTTGGTCCAGGGACCACATTTTGAGAAGCAAGGCTGTAGTCTGTGCTTTCCAAGCACAATCACCCCTGCACCCCACTCTCAAGTCTAACCTTGTTGACCCTTCTCTTGCAGTCCTTCTCGAACACCACTGGCTATAAGATAAATGTTTCCTAAGTACTATCCTGGTCCTTTCAGTAAGGGATCAGCCTCCCTTGGAAGGGAGAGACTCAAGGACCTCCAAACGTTTAGGAGGGAAGCACTGACTAGTTGACTCTCCTGGAAAAGTCCTGCTAAAAGAGTAAACCCAGCCGACTTCTCCCAAATCTCCCATTCTTTGTGCATTTTTTCTAATCATGCTCTTTGCTGCCAGTATCATAGCAGTCCCAACGATTGTCTCTGCTGCCACTTTAAAACTCTCATCTGGGGCTGGGTGTGGTGGCTCACGCCTATAATCCTAGCACTCTGGGAGGCCAAGGCAGGTGGATTGCTCAAGGTCAGGAGTTTGAAACCAGCCTGAGTAAGAGCGAAACCCTGTCTCTACTAAAAATAGAAAGAAATTAATTGGCCAACTAATAATATATAGAAAAAATTAACTGGGCATGGTGGTGCACGCCTGTAGTCCCAGCTACTCAGGAGCCTGAGGCAGAAGGATTGCTTGAGCCCAGGAGTTTGAGGTTGCTGTGAGCTAGGCTGATGCCATGGCACTCTAGCCTGGGCAATAGAGTGAGACTCTGTCTCAAAAAAACAAACAAACAAAAAAAACCTCTCATCTGGGAATGGCCAAAAGCTCTTTTTCTTGGCTACACTTAGCATAAAAAGAACAAAAACGAAGTAGTGATAGAAACTCTTAAGGACATTACGGGCATCAGATTCAAGTATCTGATCTTAAGGCAACAAACTCCAAAGCCTGTCATAATTTTCTCAGAACATGATCTGAACCTTTCCAACTCCAATTTCCATTATGACGGACATTATCTTATTTATAATGTCCTGGAAGCTGTTTCCCCAATAACTAGACCCAGATATAAACTTTCTATGCACCCTATATTCTCCCACAAAGTTCTACTTTGCAGTTAGAGAGTATTATTCCATGGCCAAGGCCAAACGGCAGACAAATAAATAATCTCATTCTTCCTGGCCCAGCTTTGCCTACATGAAAGTATTTTGTGGTCCAGGTGAGATCCGTCTCTCCATATATGGAAAAATGTTTTTTGTTCACATATATAAAATAGCCATAACAACTCTTTAAACATAAGACATCTGTAACCTATATAAAATACAAATTATCAAACACTAATCAGGGCTGACTTATCCACTAGATACAGCAGGCATAGTGCCTAAGGCCCATGATACCTTTAGGGGCCCATGAAAATGTTTTACTTTCTTTTAAAATTGGAAGAAAAAATAAATATAAGAAGAAAAATATAATAGTGAATGCAGCCTGGATTTATCTTTATATTTCATATTTATCTCATTTTATTTGTCTTTATATCTTCATATTTATCATCTTTATATTTATATAGTCATGAAATGCAATTTTTAATATTTTTGTGAAAGACAGGGCCCATGAAGGTAAAAGCACCTAGGTAGGGCATGTGAAAGTAATAATGCCATCCTGACTATGATCAGAGGGTCATTCTCCCTCAGAATTTTCCTCAGAAATTATTCAAAGCCCTCTGGGTGACTGTCAAGGTCTTCCACAACTTGACCTCACCCTACATGTATAGCTTATTCCTCATTTTCCTCTGCTTGGGCCCTCTTGCTAATCAAGCTGGTTCTTCTTCAACTATTATTTGGGAGAGAGGCCCAAGTCAAGCTTTCTTTTGTTAACGTGATTTTGTTCATTTCTTTTTCCACATCTGGAAAGGCTTCTACCCTACTAATACAAAACCTACCCATTTTAATCCCACCTTCTTTCATGAGACCTTCCCTAACTACAACCGCCCACCCTCTAGTTTCTCACCTCCTATAGCACTTTTAATTTACCATACACGCCAGAATACAGGCAAACCTGCATGGGAAGCCATCGCCCATTTTCCATTGAGAAACCACTCCACCAAAAGAAAAAGAGATTTGGCCGATTTAAATTTACAAACTTTTAGTGATGCAGATAGAATAGACAAATGTCTACTTAAATTTAAATTAATTTAAATTTATTAATTTAAATACACAAATATTCTTAAAATAGCAATTTATACAAAATCATGTCTTGCTTTAGAAATACTGCCTTTTGGTTTTATCTCACATTTCATGAGATAGTTTTATTTAAACTCCTCATTGCAACTTAAGCTCTTAGTCATCACTAGGGCCAAATTTTGAGTCATCAAATGCAGTGTTCAGGTGATATCATCTTCACTTCCAGCTAAGTTCTTTACTTCCAAATAATTTCTTTTTGAAATCCTGTATAGGGTTATTGCTAAAAAATTTATTCAAGCTAGAAGTAGCTATTCACATAATAGTGGGACTGTTTGCTTATATTTGTGATTTCTTCAATGTAATCAATGAATTGCTTTTAAAAAAATGATCTTAGATTAAACTATCTTCTTTATAATTGCAGCTGACATTCTCAACTGAGACAGTATAACCTTAAGAATAATTACTACAACCTTGGTAAACCTCTATATTCTTTTTGGAACAATTTCATCGTTTCATATTTATAAATACCTCAAGCTAGTAGTGACAGAAGTGGTTTCAGTTTGTTCTTCATTATTAGTTTGTTGTTTAAAATAAAATCACTGAGGCAGAGCCCATAATGAGAAAGACTTATAAGGACTAGGATTTAAGGCCACTCATTCTTTTTCTGAAAGACAACTTAGAGGATATGATTTTGCTCTGTATTTGAGCTTATATGTGTGTCCTACCATCTAACTGTTCCTCAGAGTTTGCTAATTTTTCAGATGTGTCCATTTTTTCTCTTCCACCTACAAATAGATTGTTTTTATTTTCTAATTTTTATGATGGAAAATTTTAAACACATGCAAAAATAGACACTGGCTTAATGAACCAAATGTACCCATAACCCAGCTTCAACAATAATCAATATATGGCCAATCTTATTTCACCTATACTTTCACTCAGTTTCCACAACTTGATTATTCTGAAGCAAATTCTAGACATCATTTAATTTCTTCTATTACTATCTCAAAAAAATCCCACCATTTCCAAACCTAAAAAAATTAACAATAATTCCTTAATATAATCAAACACCCAGTGTTCACATTTTTGTTTTATATTATTTTTTATATTTTCTTATTTTATTCCATATCAAAATAATGTCCATTCTTTGTGATTGTTTGGTCAATCTCATTTCTTTTAACCTATAGATGCCTCATCTCTCTCTTTTTTTCTCCTCTTTGCAATTTTTTTTTGAAGTCACTTGAGCCATTTGATTTGAAGCATTTCCTACATTCTGGATTTTGCTGGCTGCATCCCTGTGGTGTCCTTTAACACATTTTTCTGCGTCTTGTATTTCCTATAAATGTGTAGTCAGATCAAGAGGCTTGATCAGATTTAGCCTCACTTATAATTATTTTTGGCAAGACTATACCATAGGTGGGGCTGTGTATTTTTCCTGGAAGGTAGGTAATGTCTGGTTGTCTCCATCTTTGTGATGTTATCAACCCTTAATGATCATTGCCTAGATTCAGTAATTCAAATGGTGATATTCTAATTCTATTACTCATTCTTATCTATTGGCTGGAATTTTTCTATAAAGATAAGTTTCCCATATCAACTATCTGGTTGTTTAGCATAGTAAAGGCAGTTTAAAAATTAATAAAGTTGTTCCCTAACATTCTTCAAAAGGGTTCAATGTTGGTTTAATGGGGGTTTTTTATAGTGAAGTTGTGGATTTAAATATATCTGAGGGTCTTAATTCATTATTGGTGTTCAATTTGCTCCCTCTTTGACCAGTAGGAGCATATTCAATATGGCACCTGAGTCTTTCTAACATGATCCTAATAGTCTCTAAGAGCTACCTTGTTTTATGGCATCACAAAATGTGGTAGGCTTATTTTGTATATGGAAATGTACAATGTTCCAGATTGAAATCAGTCCTTTTTCCAAGGAATCACAGTCTTGGGTAATTGGGCTACTCATCATCAATGAGTTAGTCACTATTGCTAGACCTTTTTGGTAGACAGACCTAAGAAATATAAATTAATTTCTTTCTTTCTTTCCTTTTTTTTTTTTTTTTTTGAGACAGGGTCTCACTCTGTCACCTGGGCTAGAGTGCAGTGTGCAGTGGTCCAATCATAGCTCACAACAACTTCAAACTCCTGGGCTTAAGCAATCTTTCTGCCTCAGCCTCCCAAGTAGCTAGGACTACAGGCATGTGCCACCATACCTGGCCAATCTTTTAAAAAATTTTTTGTATAGATATGGTCTTGCTATGTTACTCAGGCTGTTCTTAAACTCCTGTCCTTAAGCAATCCATCTGCCTTGGCCTCCTTAAGAGCTAGGATTACAGGCTCAAGCCACTGCACTTGACCAGAAATATAACTTTCTTTTAAATCAACTTTATTGAGGTATAATTTATATACAATAAAATTCACACATTTTTAGTAGGTAAAGACTTTTGACAAAATGTAGACCCATGTGAACAGCACTCCAATAAAGATATAGAAAATTTCCATCACTTCAGAAAATTTCCTTGTGCCCTTTGGTAAATCCCTTCCATCAGGTAGTTTTGGTCTGATTTATATCACTATATGTTGGTTTTGGCTATAGAAGTTCATATAAATGCAGTCATATAGTATGTATTCTTTTGTGTCTGACTTTTTTGTTCAGCATGTTTTTGAGTTTCATCCATGGCATTGTGTATATCAATAATTCATTCATTTTTATTGCTGAGTAGTGCCCCCTTATGCAAGTATACTATAATTTGCTTATCCATTCACCTGTTGATGGATATATTTGATTTGTTTCCAGTTCAGGACCATTATAAATAAATAAAACTATGAATATATGCATACAAACCTATTATTGAGCATATCTTTTTATTTCTCTTGGATGAATGCCTAGAATAGAATTGCTAGGTCATATGGTTAGGATACTGTATGTTTTACTTTATAAGAAACTGTCAAATTTTAACTTTATAAGAAACTATCAAATTTCCAAAGTAGTTGTACTATTTAAACACCCAATTAAAATGTATGCATGTTCCAGTTGCTCCACATTCCTGCCAACATTTAGTTTTTCTAGAATTTTTTATTTTAGCTATTGTAGTCAGCATGAAGTGAAATCTCATTGTGGTTTTAATTTACATTTTCCTTATAAACACTTTATCATGCTATTTTGCTGTATGTATGTTTGTGTTTGTGCGTATGAAGTATTTGTTTAAGACTGTTGACCATTGTTGTTAGCAAATTAATGAACTAATTTGTTAATTTATTCAATAATGTGCCAACATTGCGCTGGGAGTAACAGGGACTAGAAAAAAGTTAATTTGCATAAATCATCAGATTCTATCATTTCCCTCTTTAAAAACTGACCAACTTCTTACCATACTAGAATAAAAACCAGACAATAAATACCTGGAAAAAAAAAGAAATTTTTAAAAAATTACAATTATTTTGATTTGACTTGACTATTTTTTGATTGGGTTTTGTCTCTTACAGTTTAGTTGCAAAAGTTCTGTTTATACTCAAGATACAAATTCTTTGTCAGATATATGCATTGTAAATATTTTCTCCCAGTCTGTGGCTTGCTTTTTCCTGTTTTATTTACTCAGTGATGCTTTTGAAGAGTAGAAAGTTTTAATTTCAGTGAAATCAAATTTATTATTTTGTAATGCATAATACTTTTTGTGTCCTGTTCTGTCTAAAAACTTTTTCCCAATTCCAAGTTCACAAAGACTTTATCCTATGTTTTCTTCTAAAAGTTGTGATTTTACTTTTATGCATTGATATATGATCCATTTTGAATACATTTGTGTGTATGGTGTGATGTAAGGGTGGAGGGTCACTGTTTTCCTTCTAGATATTCAGTTCTTCCAGCATCATTTGTTAAAAAAAGACTCTGTTTCTTCATTGACTTACATTAGTCTCTTTGTCAAAAATCAATTGACTGTAGATTTTTGGGTCTATATTTGGGCTCTCTGTTTTGTTTCATTGATCTATTTGTCTTTGCACATCTTTGCACTATCTTGATAACTGAGGTTCAACAGTAAATCTTGAAATTATGTGGTAGAAGTTCTTTGTATCAGACTCAACCACAGAAGCTGAAACACTTCAAGGTTATATATAATAAATAAGAGATTTGATACAGGAATTTAATTGTATACAATTTTAGTAACTGGTTCAACAATTTCTGTAAGACTATTGTCTTAGCGTCAGATACAGGAGCTTGAAGCCCAAGGGACAGATGGTCAGGAAGAGCGGATGGATATAAAATAGTGGAAAGCCAGAACAAGCTGGAACCCATGAATATGAGCTAGAACCCTGTGTCAGTTCCCACTGCCTCCAACTTTGATGAAGTGTTTGTCCTACAAGAGACACTGGTTTCCTTCATCATGGAGCTGAACACACACCTGGCCCAGGAGTCAGAAAAGCTGAAGGAGGATCCAGGAGAAAATGCAGGTCTGGCTGCTGCCCAACCATATAAATCTGCAGATAAAGTGCACGAGCTACAAAAATACCGACCCTGGCCTTCTGATATGCCTGCCACTTCTCTTCTACCCTCCAAATCTTACATACAAAGAAGTGTCTCCTGCGGCCTTGGAAACATACAAGGAAGGGAACTCTGGAAAATTCTAGTTCAGCCCAGACAAGTTGACACATTAGAAAGCCACCACATTCAACTTTGTTTTCATCCAAAATTATTTTGGCTACTTAGGACCTTTGCATTTTCATATACATTTTATAATAAACTCATGATTATGTTGAAAAACAAAACTATTTTTTCAGTTAAGATTACATCGAGTCCATAGAGTCATTTATGAAACTGGGCTTTCTAATATTAAGCCTTCTGATCTACAAACAGTGTGCCTTTTAATTTATTTAGATGTTGCTTAATTTTTCTCGGCAATGTTTAATAGTTTTCAATGTAAAGGCTTTGCACATCTTTCAATAAATTTGTTTCTAAGTAATTTATGATTTGATGCTATTGCAAATAGTGTTATATTTTAAAATTCATTTTTCAATTGCTTATTGCTAGCATATAGAAATTCAATTGCCCTTATATACTAAAACCTTGATAAATTCACTTACTAATTTTTTAATAGATTCCTCAGGATTTTCTAGGTAGACAATCACATTGTCTGTGAATAGAGAGTTTTATTTCTTTTTCAAGCCTATGCCTTTAATTTTTATTTCTTGCTTTATTTATTTATTTATTTAACTAGAACCTCCCATTCCATGTTGACTGGAAGTGGTAAGAATGTTCAACATTTCCTTGTTTCCAATCTTGGAGGGAAAGCATTTACTCTTTCATTATTAAGTGTATTGTTTTATTAAGTATATTGTTAGCTTTTTGTATTTTTTAATTAATTAGTCTTTTAAAATATGCTGTTTATGGGATTTAGGAAGTTGTCTTCAATTTTTAGTTTGCTGAGAGATTTTTATTATGAATAAGTATTGAGGTTTTATTTTAAATAATTTTTACCTATCTACTAAAATGCTTATATGATTTTTCTCCTTTATTCAATTAATTTCAAAAAATTATGTTGATTGATACTTAGATGTCAAATCAACCTTGCATTCTTGGAACAAACTCCACTTAGTAATGATATGTTATCCTTTTTACATATTGCCTGGATAATTATAGGGCTTGCCCCAGGAGCTTCTCTCACTTTCGGGACTCTCAGTCTTATACTCCTTGTCTAATGCCTGAAAATAGTGGCCCCATATATTTTGTCCGGTTTTATGAATGTTTATGGTGGGAAAGTTAGCATAATGCAAGTTCCTCCATCATACCTCGAAGCGAATTCTTTTTTATTTTTACTTACCTTATTTTTGTCTCCTTTTCAACTTCTCGTTCTCTTCAGGTGTTATCCATTGTGTCTGTTTATCCTTGTGTTAACTTTAGTCTTCATTTATGAAATAACCTTTTTCTTGTATTTCTAAATCTTTCCCAAGTTACATCACCTTTCTTTCCAAACGCCTCATGTCTGGGTTTTTTCCATTCTCACTTATGCTCTTCTTTTATAGTTTCTATTATGTTTTTACTTTATTTCAGCTCATTTTGAAATATGTTTTCATCTCTTTTGTATACTGGTCTTTTTGAAACGATTTCATTGTCCATAAGGACATTATTCTGCTCACTGTTCTCTTTTTTCTTTTAATACATTTATATATGTTTCCACCATGATTTTTTTCTGTTTGTAATTTTTTAAGTGGTATTAGAGTGGAAGGTGGCCAGGATAGCTGTTCTAGCTTTAGGGTTCTAGAACTCTTCTACTGTTTTTACAGATTGCTGAAAAACACTCTATCTCTCTCTCCGTTTGTATTTGTTTGTGACTTCAAACTTTCCAGGAACTGCTCATCTCTGGATTTCTTCCCTATTCATATTTGGACCTTTTTCTCCCCAGGCCCCCACTGTCCTGGTCCTGCTCACTTTGCATTATGTTCAGCAGTTTCTCCTCCTCACTGCAGAGCCTTGTCTTGAAAGGCAGCTTCTATTAATATTTGTCAGTTTTGTGAGTTTTCAGGGCCCAGGTGGCTCCAGCACTGTCAGACCGCATTGCTTTGTTATCTCCTCGCAGGCACACTCAAACTGGAGCTTGCAGAACCTCATTCCAGGTTAGTGGTTATTTTCGGATTGCCCTGCCATGCTTTCTTGTGAAGTCCTGTTGGTGATTTAGGGGTTTCCTCTTCTCATAGCTGTCAGAAACCCAATCACCTTCCCTCTGTTTCATCCCATGCAGTTTCTTATCACACATGGTTCTTGACGCTTTGGGTAGTTTGTCCTCACTCACTAGTGTTTGGGATTTGTGAGGATACCTTGCTATGCAATTTTATTATAGATATTGCCTAGGAGTGTTTGATTTTCATAGCTTAACTGCTTTGTCTGTTCATATGGGAAATTCAGGGAAATTCAAAAGCACTATAGCATTTTGCCACGGGGCCAGGCATAGAGAAGAAAATCTAATACTTGCTGACTGCTGAAAGTTTATGGATTAGTTTTCTATTGTTGTGTAACAAATTGCCATAAACTCAGTGGCTTAAAACAACACATATTTATGATATCACAATTCCTGTTGGTGAGAAGTTGGGCCACAGCTGATCTGGGTTCTCTTTTTCAGTCTTGGCCACACTATAATCCAAGTGTCAGCCAGGGCTGCAGTCTCAACAAAGCCTCAACTGAGAAAAGATCCACTTCCAGGCTCCCTTGGGTTGTTGGCAGAATTCATTTGTAGGACTAAGGTCCTAGTTTCCTTGCTGGCTATCAGCCAGGGGCAGCTCCCATCTCCTAGAAGCCACCACAGTTCCTTGCCACCTGGCCCTCTCCAAAGGCCCTCTACCATCATGGCAGGTTATTAAAGCTAGCAACAGGGAGGCAGTCTCTGATGCATGCTAGCAAGATTAGCCATATGTATATAGTAATGTAATCCCAGGAGTGACATGCCATCAGCATTGTTATAGTCTATTGATCACAAGCAAGTAATAGGTTTCTCTCACACTCAAAAGGAAAGGATTGGAGCTGAGTCCAGTGGCTCATGCCTGTAATTCCAGCTTCTTGAGGCAGAAGGATCCCGTGAGGCCAGATGAGCTATGATCATGCCACTGCACTCTAGCCTGGGTGACAGAGCAAGACCCCATCTCTGAAAAAAAAAAAGGAGAGTATCATATAGAGCATGAATATAGGGCATAGGGCCACACTAGGATCTGTACACCACAATTTACATCTGCCTTGAGATCTAATTTACCTTCTTTATTTGTTAAGACAAAGCTTTCTATTAATAGACCATCAATGGCTCAATTTCATGGCAAATAATCATAAATTTCAATATAATGATGAAACATACAATTCAAATAGAAAAATCTAACATCAAGAACTTGAAAATCCTATTACAACAAAGTCATCTTTAATGCTCTGATTCCTTGCCCTTCTCTGTGAAATGGGTATGAATGGCTGTCTATCACTCCCAACCTCACAGAGAAAGAATAAAATGATGCTTTTCAGTGTCTGTAGGAAAAATAAGATTTCATATATATCTTATGCATTTTTAGCCTATTTCGTGTCACCTGTGCTTTTGGAGTACCTCAGAGAACTTGTGTTCAAGAGTGAAACAGTACCAAAAGCAATTGTTTCAATGCTCCAACAAATCACACAGCCCAGACAACCATTTGGGGGAGAATCAAAAGACATATGTGTTTTGGAAACAACTTTTTTTTTTTTTGGTGCAAATGATGAAAGAAAAAATCTTATCCCCTATGCCAGACTATTGTAAGTCTTAATGTTCACAAACACATTGCTTGAATGCAAGGTGGCGTTGTTCATTATTTCTGCTTTTGTTCTAACAATCGAGGGTATTCATCAGGTTCATCTCTGCCTCCTCAGTTGCTTGTTCTGTCTTTTATCTTCTTGATCTCATCATGTTTCTGTTGTGCAAGAAAGGGGTAGGAAAAAAGTATCTCTTGACGAAAGCAATCATTTTTTGTAATGATATTCTGTACGCTTGGAAGCACGCAGCTGTAGGAGTGTGACTTCTCCTCATCTGCTTCACTGCAGGTGAAACACTCAGCAGCTCCTCATTTTATGGATGACATATGGACATCGTATGCTGGGGTGAGGCTATTTCCTCCTGACCACAGGGAGGGGCTGAGGATAGGGGACTCAGGAATACAACATACAATATATGGGTACAAATTGTGTAGAACACCCTGTCCCCTGAGTTCCTGACCCCCTTCCTTGTGAAAACAGCCATAAAAATAACCAGAGTTAACATTTATTGGATTATTATACCAGTAATGATATTCAAAATATTTAACTGAAATGACACAGGTTATCAACCAATCAGAATGAATACCAGCCATAATAGCGCCTGTTTCTGATTAGCCCAATGCTCTCACCACCTCAGTTGTTCAATATTTTGACATCTGGCAACTTGGATATTTGAGGACTGCCAGTGTCAACCCTACTTTACTACATGCCAGGCACTGTGCCAGACACCTTAAGCACCTCTGCTCTTTGAGTCCTCCCAGTTACTCTGCAAGATGGCTACTCTTATTAGCCCAACTTGAAAGATGGGGAAACTGAGTCTTAACGAGGTTGAACGACTTGTCCCATGTCACACAGCTGAGAGGCAGTGGGGCTCGATTCATACCCTGGTCTGCTGACCCTAGAGTCCAAGCCATTAAGTTCTACATCCTAATAACTCTTGAGGAAGCCACACCCTACAGCTCTTTCTGCCCTTACTAGAAATGTACACCTTAGGAATATGAAGGCTGAACTTTATCACCCTTGTCTTAGAGACAAGGAAAGTAGCCCTTGGCCAATCCATAAAAGAAAGCAACGCAAACAATTTAGTTAAAATGACAGAATGAGGAATAGGCCTCAGGGACCAGGCCTACTCCTGGAGAAATTGTTCTGGAACTGATCCAAGGTCCTTGGAGTACCAGAAAGCCCAAAGTCCAAACCAGTTTTCAAGCCTAAGGGGGCATTTTTCAGATAATTGTCACAAATCCTAACTTGACTTTCCTCTCTCCCTTAAGAAAATTCCACCTGGTTGGGGCTTTTGAAGTGTGTTTATTCAGAGCAAAACAAACAACTGGATTTCATTGATGAGCCACACTGATCTCATGTGATTGTCTTTCCCGACTATATGACTGGCTATTTGGGTGAATGTTTTTGTTTCTCAGCCAGTAGTGACTTAGTGTCATTGCCCGGGAGCCGTTCTTGATAGTGACACATCACCATTTCCAGAAATCTTGCTTTTTTGGCTGTGACACGCAGACCTGATGAAATGCACACGCCCAGCGCTCTTCCAATGAGCTGTCCCAGATTGTATGCCATTCCCAGGCATCCCCCTCCTCCTTTGCCTTCCCATTCAGGAACATGCATAGGAAAGCAAAGAATGAGGGGGCCGTTAGAGGGGAATTCTCTTGGATACCTTTCTTTACCTGTTTGAAACTCAAATTTCCACAGCTATAAAATATAATCAAAATATTTGTATTTGGAGGTAGTGCAGGGTGAGGGAATGAATGAAGGCCTTATTGGTTGGAGCAAATCTTTATCCTAACTCCTCCACAATGCTCATATATACATAATAGATTCCTGAGTTGCAAAGGATGAGTTACTAACAATAAAGTGCCAATATTAACATAATAATAGTAGTATCATTACTACTACCACTATTACTTCTATCAACACCAACAATAATTGTAACAGTTGCTATGCATTGAGTCTTTATTGTGTGCTAGGCACTGTGATAAGTGAGATATATATCTCATATTTCCTTCATTCCTCAAAACAACCCTGTGAAATTGGACTTTGTGTGGGTATGTTTTACCACTATTCGGATGTGGAAGGAAATTACCAATGGGTCCTGGGAGGAGGAACCAAATCTAGGTGATCCATGTTGAGACCCAGAGTCCACCAGCACCCCCCTCCCCCCAGCCAGCATAAACATTGTCTGCTACGGGCACCAGGAAGCTGCACCAGCTCCTAGTCAATGTCCCCCAGCTGTTGGCTTCCATTCCAGGCAGAAGTGTCACCTGTGCTGAGCAGCTGCGCTACCTGTCCTGCCCGTGAGTGTCCAGGGAAGACAGCCCATCCTCAGCAGCCAGCTTGAATGCAGTTGCCTGCTGACCAGCCAGCAGAAGTTATGGCCTCAAGAGATATGCAGTGCGCATTCGACACGTTCCATTTGAAGCGTAACATTCACGAGCTTGCTTTCTTGCGATGGCAGGAGGAGCCGTAGACACTAGGAGGGGTCAGAGAGATGTGGAGAACTGTGGATGGGCCTGCACATTTTCCCCGGAGCCAGGGCAGTGGCAAAATACACCCACATCCACTCATGGGGTTGTCTTGAGACATGAATGAGCCCTGAGATACATGCTATTGAGTGCAGTCTCTCTGGGACACCATAAACACTCAATAAATAGCAATCTATTATTAATAAAAATCAACAACATAACAGTAAGGTCAATAGAATGCAAGCATTGGTACTTTATTAGCAGTAAGTAACATACAGCCAACACTCCTCACAAACAAGCACGACGAAGACGATTTTCACCACACTCTGTTTTAAGAACTCATTCTCCAAAATAGCAAAGGCAACCTGTGACCGTAGAGACTTGGAGTTGATTTTCTGACCGGGGCTACACCTGGTCTTAGACAGCCTTACTGGGTGCTGCCTCAGAAGAGAAGTTCCTGTCTCTAGTAACAGCCAGCAAGGGCTACACTGATAAACAGGCCGGACTGGTTACATACAGTCGGCCAGTGATGACCCAATGCAGACATGAAACATTCTATGTCATCGGCACCCAATGTTTACAGTGCCACGTTATGTCTAAATGCTTTTGCTTTCAAGGTCATTCCAGACTTAATAAAACTATTCAAATCACTAGTGTCTCATGGTTTTTTGGTTTTGTTTTCCTATGTCTAGACCTCTTAATAACACATGGCCATTTTCACTCCGTAGTTATGTTAAATCATGCAGAGATTGAATTCATTTGCTGTGTGATGACCCCATTTTCTTGCACTAGGTGTAAAGTCTTTGAGTCTTAGAGCTGGAAGAGGCCCTCGAGTTTGTTAGTCTGATGCCATCTACTGTAACTATGTACAGTGACGGGAATGTTCTGTATCTGCACTAGCCAGCGTGGTAGCCGCTAGATGTAGGTAGCTAGTGAGCCCTTCAAATGTGGGTAATGTGACCGAGAAACTGAATTTTTAATTTTTTTAAATTTTTAATTCATTTAAATTTAAACAGCCATATGTTGCCATTGCTATCTATTGGATAGCAAAGATCTAATCCAATCTCTTCATTTCACAGTTGAGTTCCAGAGATACCAGTGCCCTGCACAAGATCACTCAGCTGGTTAGAAGCAGCACAAAGCCTAGAAAACACTAACTGCCAACTCAATGTTTTTTCTAACACATAATATTTGCACTTATTTTTCCCCAGTTAGGCTGGTAGGGAGGGAAGGTGGGGAGATGTGGAGATGCAAGCTACTTCGCTGTCTTGGTCCACCAACCATGCAAACATTCTGAGTAGACATGAAGAATAAGAAACACCCTGTTTGAAATGCCGTGACAGACAGAGAGGAGTTAAGGAAATGGGGGCTGGGAATCAGAGTGGTAAAACGTGAGTTTATTTTATCCCATTCTAATTACTGACAACATACTCTGGCTTTTTTTTTTTTTTCCTGTTATGTTTTTATAGGATGAACCCGTCAGTGAAAAATAAATTAGTTAAATATCATTGAAGAACCACCATGTAGAAAGTCCAGTGAGTGCTAAGTACTGTGGGCGATTTCAAAGAAGCATAAAATAGAGTCCCCCCCTTCGAAGAACGGGTCATCTAGTCATGAAGAAGTGACATGGAAGCAGAAAAAGGTAAAAAGAGTATCAGGCCCTAAATAATCGCCAACTATCATTGTGGAGAGTGGCCTCCCAGCAGACCAGGGAGACAGAGATGGACGGCTCACTGCTTCTGAGAACGTACTCTGCTCTTTTGCTTCTTGCTTAAAGTACCTTTCACTTCCATTTAGGGATATTGGAAGTGTTTGGTCTTTACCTACAATATGCTCAGGGGAAGCAAAGAGCCCACAGCCAGGAAGGGGACATGGGGCAGAAGAATGTCCCAGGGGACATGGGGCAGAAGAATGTGGCCTGGAAAGTCAGAACCTTTACAGGCTGGGTGGCCCTCCTCACACAACTTTGCCTCCTGGGACTTCCTTTTCTCATCTCTGGGTACAGTAACCTCAACTGGACAGGTTTTTATCAGCATTTACCAGCCCACCTATTGAATCACCTGTACCCTATTCCATGTCTAAATGCAGGCTGTGAATCCAACCATTATTTGAGACTTGACACTCCTCCCTCACCTGGCCATTTGCTCTGTGCTGCTCTTTTGGATAATGAATTTTTACTCTGGTGTTGAGCCTTTGGGTGTCTCCTGCCGGGTCAAGCCTGGCTTATTTCTCTGGCTTTTCCTTCCCTCATGAAAAGAAGGTAGATTTGGATAAGATTAAATGACAAAATGAGTGTGACACAGTACTTGGCACAAAGCAAACATTTAATAATAATAAGTAGATTAGCTGTTAACATTTTTAAACTCTCATTACATGCCGGGCATTGTCCTAAGCACTTTATGTGCATTAACTCATCTAAGTGCCCCGAGGAAAGAGTCAAGTGCAAGCGATTTATTTTAAGGCACTGCTCCTGGGAAAAACCTGTAAGGGGGCAGGGGAGCAAAAAGCAAACTGGGTGCCATTTCAGGCAAAATCCCACAGAGGGTGGCTTTACCCTGATCTCATGGAGGAGCTCTGGGATGTAGATCTTGCCTCAGGGCTTGCTTGCCAAGTCACACGTTCAGGCCCCTGCCAGTTATCGGCTAAAGACTGGGGTACGGTAAACACCCAGGCACTCCCAGCTTTCTGACCTTGTGGGATGATGGGATGATGGAAGCAAAAATACAGCGAAGCTGGGGAAGGGGTGCGGAGAAAATGTTAAAGGATGCTGAGATACATGGCAGGAATACTAACAAAGCCTCCCAGTGATCACAACAACAAAATTCATTTCACAGATGAGGCATAGGAGTTTAATTTACTCAGTTCACACCGCTAGTAAGTGGAAAATAAGGATTCAAACTTAGGCAGCCCAGCTCCCAAGCCTGTCTGTGCCCTTCAACTCAGCGCAGTACCAGCCAGCTGTCCTGACCACACCAGGTTCTCTTTTCAGACATGCTGCCTCCATGTCGGTGTGTGTTACAGACATCTGGAAACACACTAAACCGAACCAAATTGCTCCTTCATGTAGGAGGCCCTTTGTCATCCTGACTCTTCTCGGCCTCTATCACCATAATGTAATCAGGGTGCTTTTCATCCCTAGCAGTCCCTAATTCCTGCAATTTTCCCTTAATGGCTCTCCGGATCTTGTCGCTGATTATGGTACCATTCATGACTCTTCAGTGGGCGCTGGGCTTAGGCAGCAGGTGCAGGCTTCCAAGACCTCAGCTTTCCATTCGAAACAGATTTCATTTTATTTCAATGTTGCAAAAAAAATGTTACTCTCCCTTCAACATGTTAAATCACCCTGTTTTGGAAAGACTTTGACTACAATTATTTTTCTCTATAAAAATAATGTCAAGGTATTTCCTGCTGGATTGAACAGTTAGAGAAAGGAAAGGTACAGACTTCATATTCTTTCCCAATTGACTGCGTAAGGTGTGCATCGGTGTTAGGCTGCAGTTGAGGTTCATTTGACTTCTGATTTCACATATTTTTACCCTGGGGAAAATAGACTATGAACTTCTATGGCATAATGGATGGGATGATGATAAAACTTTATTTACTATATTGATAAAATGTTCCAGATTAAATGTGTATTACTTTTTACATGTTACTGATTACTTTTTATAATCAGAAAAACAACAATAAATATGATAAAGCAGTGACATTGGTAAGTACGTACTCTCTAGAGCCAGGTTTCTCAATCTTGGCACCATTGACATCTTAGGCCAGCTAAGTTTTTGTTGTCTGTGCTGGGAATTGTGGCATGTTTTGGCAACATTCCTGCCTCTACTCACTAGATACCAGTACCAGTCCCCCCAACCCCCTCAAAATATGTAGTAACCAAAAGTATCTCCAGACATTGCCAAATGTCCTCTGGAAAGCAAAAGTACCCCTGGTTGAGAACCTCTGCTCAGAGAGGACAGTAACAAAGAAGGGACATCTAATGATGTGCCTTCTTGGCTCACACCTACCTTCTCCTTCTCTCTGACAATCTCCCTTCTTGCTTCTGTTTTGTGGGTATTTTTGAGCTTGACCAGTTTTGTCTCCTTGTAATTTTCAAATGTTTCTGGCGATCTTCCACCTACCATTGTCTCCCAGATGTTCACCCCTGTTTCTAGTTCTCAAGTTTTTGTCCAGTGACTGCATTTCTGAGCCTGGGTTGTTCCCATGCCCTCGTATCTGTAGCTTGAGCCTAACTTTTTACAAATATTAGGTGTGAGGAGGAGATACTGAAAGTAGGTCGAAAAAAGAATGTATGTGAACATCTGCACATTTTTAGCACTTCCCTTTAGAAAGTTGGTTTCAACTTCATGATGCTGAAAATATGGGGAAAATGAAGTAAGAGGAATTTAGAGTGACTCATTTTGACATGTCAGAGAGAATTGATGATGGAATAAGAATCCAGGTTTTCTCAGATCTAGTGATGTGACTTTTCATTAAAAAAAAAATATGTTCTGGGCTGAGCGCAGTGGCTCACACCTGTAATCCTAGCACTCTGGGAGGCCGGGGTGGGTGGATCATCTGAGCTCAGGAGTTCAAGACCAGCCTGAGTAAAAGCGAGACCCTGTCTCTTCCAAAAATAGAAAGAAGTTAATTTGGACAGCTAAAAATATACAGAAAAAATTAGCCAGGCATGGTGGCACACGCATATAAGTCCCAGCTACTCGGGAGGCTGAGGCAGAAGGATCGCTTGAGCCCAGGAGTTTAAGGTTGCTGTGAGCTGGGCTGACACCATGGCACTCTAGCCCGGGCAACAAAGTGAGACTCTGTCTCAAAAAAAAAAAAAAAATGTTCTTTCTAGTCAAAGAAGTTTTAATATGTCTGATCAAAATATTTATGCCCCTAGTCACACAAGCCTGTTCTTGTATTTTTTCAAAGTTCAGGCCAAGAACAGCAAACAAATTAGACCCATCATTCCACCATGATGGGTTGTGTCTTTACACGTCATTTCCTATCAGGTTTCTAGGGTTGGACTTTACAAAATAGGCCAAGCAAATTCTTGTGCTGCCAAGAACCCAAGCAAAGTTTCTAAGGGGGCCTGAAGAATGTCTAGGTTCCCCTTAAAACCTTCCCTCAAAAGTTGCAAATTCTTCCTTGTGCAATATGAAGAAAATTAACCTCTTGGGTTTGAAGTTAGTGCCCAATACTTGTTACCACCCATGAACAACCCAATTCAACGACTATTCAAAGGGGTCTTAGTGGATCCATCCAGAACTCTGGAATCCACCTCTGTTGGCCTAAAGCCACTCCATCCTTCAAGGTCTAATCCCTTGCGTGAAGATCTCCCCTCTTTGAATGCCCATACCATTATGGTCACATTTTTATTGCCCTCCTTTGTACTGTAGTCATTTGTAATCTGTCTACTTGTTTTTGTCCTTCTTAAACTTCAAGCTTCTTAAGGGCAAATATCTATTTAGCTCATCCTTTTGTGTGTACATGACCTACCTCTCTACAGAGTAGGAAGCCAATAAATACTGGTGCAATTGAATTTAATCTTCGTACAATCTCCCTAGGTCTTGTTGTGTTACCTAATGATTTGCAGCTGTGGATGCAAAGAGAAAGGAGAGAAGGAAAAAAGAAAGGACAGAAGGAAGAAAAGAAAGAAAGAAGGAACACAAGGAAGGAGAAATGCTATTTTTACCCAAACTTGTTTAAATATCAGAACTTTTCAGTAGGTGTGAAATGCTCTGTTGAAATCATGATAAGATTGCAATGACCTGGAGCCATGTTTGCCTCCTCTAAAGACAAAGGTCATTAGTAATGAGAACTGAATAAACACCATCTCCACCCCCTATGGCTGTAAAATGTGTAGAGAAAGGAAACTTACTACAATTTAAGATATAGATAAAGCTGTTTCCTTGCTACTGCTTCTCTTTTCCTTGTGAGTCAGAACCCTAATATTGCCTGAGTTTTTCTATGGCTTTAAGATTGTGAAGGATGGGAAATAATGAAGTGCTGCTTTATCCTTTTGGAAGCACCATGACTTCTCCAGTACGTGAACATCTGTATGTTCTCTCCTCGGGGCAGGAACTTTGGTCACGTGACGGCATTTCCTCCAAATATAATATCCATCTGTCCGGATCTGGATTTTCCCTTATCAAATAGATGGTGTAGCATCCTGCAGCTGCTTCTGCTGCTTTCACTGCAGGGCTGTGATAAACCATGGTCCCACTGGTTCACACTGTGCAAATATAAGGGTTTAGGGGAGGACAGTCATGAAAATCAGTCTTGAAGTGTAGCAAGAGCCATTTCAATAGACTGTAAAAAAGGGTTTCTGGCCTGGCGAGGTGGCTCACGCCTGTAATCCTAGCACTCTGGGACACTGAGGTGGGCAGATCGCTCCAGGTCAGGAGTTCAAAACCAGCCTGAGTAAGAGCGAGACTCCATCTCTACTATAAATAGAATAAAATTAATTGGCCAACTAAAAAAAAAAAAATATATATATATATATATAAAAATTAGCTGGGCATGGTGGCACATGCCTATAGTCCCAGCTACTCGGGAGGCTGAGGCAGGATGATCGCTAAAGCTCAGGAGTCTGAGGTTGCTGTGAGCTAGGCTGACGCCATGGCACTCTAGCCTGGGCAACAGAGTGAGACTTTGTCTCAAAAAATAAAGGGTTCCTGACTGAGAAGGTAGCCTGACAACATAGGTTCAAAGACATGTGATCTCATTCCCATGGCCACAAAGCACCTTTTCTAAGACAGTCATATGTTAGATGCCAATGAAGACACGATGGAATCTGATGTCTTTTGGTTACATAGTTGATGTGGTCAAAGCAGGAGGCCCAGCCTAGAGAAATGGATATGACCAGGTCCTAAATTCCTCAAGACATGAGGTCTTCCCTAGAGGTTCATACTCCTTAGAGAGTAGGTAGGCTTTGGGAATTTAAATTATGTATCAAGGTTTGTCCATTTTTCTGAGACAAGAGTCCATCCCCGGAAAGTAAAAATTTAACTGTGGTCGACCAAGGAATTAGACGCTTTAAGCAAAGAGGAAAGTGGGGGCTGGTCCAGTGGAGGTAAAAATGTGACAATCAAGGACATTTTGGAAGGTCAGGAAGCTAAAATTCTCAGCCCATTTCAGTCGAATGTATCAGGGCCTTCCAGGAGAGATGAGCCAGGTCACACGTGAAGAGTTAGGAGCAAGTTGTCCGTGTTTATCTCATCCAGGCTCTGATCTTGCAGACTTCTGAAGGGCAGAGATTTTATGATGTGGCACAATCAGATGTTTTCTGGCTCCTGAATATTTAATGATGGGATGCCTTCCAGTTGCTCACTTCCTGTGTTATTTATAGTTCTTATGAACTCAATAGGATGGAAATGCTATAACCTTTTTCCAGAAACTGCCCTAGAGCAAGCCTAAAATAAAAACTAGGGGAGGTAGAGTGGTAAACACATGAACAGTGGAGATGTAAATAGTAGCTACTTTCACAATTGGTTGTGAGAGGCTTCAAGAACATCACTGTGCCTTGATTTGCTGTAGACAATATCAGAAACTCTACCATTATGACATCACTGAACAGTGTTATAGCTTTGCTCCATCCATTACATTGGTCACCAATACTTTAGTGTGAATCAGGATTCCCTTTTTTCCTCAATTGAGGGTATGATGAGAAGGCATGCTTTGTACTTTCTTTTAAATGAGAGTGAGGAGTGGGATAAATGGATTTAGAAGATGAGAGCTTAATTGGAGGAGTGATTGTGTGGGAAAAGAAGAGGTTTCAATAGAGAGCTGGCAGTAGGGCATGGGATGCTTTGGATGATCTGAGAAGCAAACATCACTAGATTCATAGGTTGGTCCAGGACCATGGACAAAATATAACACTGGTTTCCATATTGGTTCTTGCATTTGATGACACATTATTATGTTTGAGAATAAAGTGTCTGAAACAGTGCAGGTGATATTAAGACTCACTTAAGCCGAGTCCAGAGGTAATTCAGGTTTCAGGGCTGATTAGCCTCTCACTTATTAGCAGCATTAAAATCTCATCCATTAAGCCATTTGTCCGTTCCATTTTATGGTTATATAGGATCTCAGAGAACATTACCTCAAAATGAAGGCCTCAGAAGCAGCTCTCTCTGACCTTCTCCCACCCTTCTGTCCCTGGCCTTTCATTCTCCCCTGAGGCAAGTCATAGAAACCAGAACTGCTTTCCCCCAAAGCCAGCCATAAAACCTAAAAATATTACTCCCACCTCCCATCTTTCTATGTAAAAAATTGACCATAAACAAATTATCTGACCTTCCTTGTTTGATTGTGGATCATAAGACCCACATTCCAGAGAGGGTCTTGCCCCATGCTCAGAAGAAAAGAATGCATGCTCAGAGAGGCCAACAAGAATCTAGACAGACAAGCCTTCCTGGATTTCCTCAGTCTATTAGCATTAGATTGTATTCTTTTTGTCCAGTCATATTTCTACACGGCTGTCCACAATCTGTTGACCCTAAGCATAAAAATGGAGAGTTTCTCCTGTATCTTTGGGTCTTCATTCTGAAAGTTCCCATGTTGCATAAAACTATGATCAGATAAACTCATATGCCTTTTCTCATGTTAATCTGCCCCTTGTCAGTGATTTTCAGCACCTTCAGAGGATGAAGAGGAAGATTGCCACCAATCCTTTACGCTTTCTGACTTCCACATTCAGGAAGAGAGAAGCAGCTGGCTTCCGGGAGCTATTCCACAGGGGCATAGAACTTTCTTTCCCAAAAGCTCCCAGAAAATTATCTGCTCTTGTATCGCTGTCCATAATTTGATCACATGCCAGTTCTTGAACCATTTTCTGCAGCAGAGAAATGCCAAGTGTTGATTGGCATAAACCCAAACCAACAACCAATCTCTATACCAAAGGGGATGAGATTGGATTAAACTAAATGACCCACGCATGGAACTGAAGGTGGAGTCAACTGCTTTCCATGCCAAAGGACATAGCTGCTACCCAGTGGGAAACAAACAACGAAAGTATCCATTTTACTACTCTTTCACTAGTTTTAGTTTTTGACAAATATAGAAAGTAAAGAAAGAAGAAACCACCATTATTAAGTGTCCCTTATGTCTTACATATGCTAACTCATTCAAGCCTTACAACACATTTTGTGGTAAAAATTATGATTTCCATTTTACCATTAAGAAAACTGAGACATTAGTTAACATACCTTACACTATACACTTACACTTATCTAGTAAGTGATAGAGCTGAAGCAAAAACCTAATTCTGTCCATATTCAACTATTCTTACCCACTGTTGTCAAATACTGTATTACTAATCTATTGTCTGAGAAATCTATTGTTGTTTATGAGATGCAGAACTCAATTCCTTTCAAAAAAACATTTATTGAATACTCACATTTCACATATGCACTACTCTACTACCGTGTTTCTCCAAAAATAAGACCTACGCATAAAATAAGCCCTAGCAGTATTTCTAAGCAGTTGCACAATAGAAGCCCTGCCCCGAAAATAAGACCTAGTGATGGGCGTGGCTACGCAGCATATCTGCACAACCCATGCATTTCGTCGAGGAGCAGTAAAGAAGACGAGCAACCCTTCTCATCTGCCCCATGAGAGCTCTGTTGCTCCACATGAGAGATTGGGGCCAATGGTTCTAAAGGAAATAGAGTTGCAAGAAATTCAAGATGGAATTCAGGGTTTGGAGAGTTATGATGATGTTCCAGAAGAAGACGACTTAACTATATTTGAATAAATGTAGATTGTTGTACTGTACTTAAAAAAAAATAACACATCCCCTGAAAATAAGCCCTAGGGTGTCTTCTTGAGGAAAAATAGATATAAGACCTTGTCTTATTTTCGTGAAAATATGGTAGGTCTTCTTTTTCCTTAGGTAAGGTACACCTAGAAGTTAACACTAATTTCCATTCCATAGAAAAGGATAATGATTAAGTAGGGAATGGCAAAGCAGAAGAGAAATGTTTATTCATTTATTTAATTATTAAGTTCATTTGCGAAATTTTTGTTTTTTGTTTTTTGGGTTTTTTTTTTGAGACAGTCTCACTCTGTTGTCCTGGCTAGAGTGCTGTGTGTCAGCCTAGCTCATAGCAGCCTCAAACTCCTGGGCTCAAGCAATCCTTCTGCTTCAGCCTCCCTAGTAGCTGGGACTGGCGTGTGCCACCATGCCTGGCTAATTTTTTTCTGTATATATTTTTAGTTGGCCAATTAATTTTGTTCTATTTTTAGTAGAAATGAGGTCTCGCTCTTGCTCAGGCTGGTTTCGAACTCGCCTTGGCCTCCCCGAGTGCTAGGATTACAGCCCTGAGTCACCACGCCTGGCAAGAAATGCTTATATTAAAGCAACAAAAGGTATGAATGAGGAAAGTAGTGAATGTGAGACCTAAGGTGTGCATGCTCCATCTAAAGGCATCCAAAACTCTGCAACCCATTCCAAGACTTGGGTCACATGCCCCAGTGTGCAAACTTTAACTTAACAGGAGGTTGAGCATGGTTCCACGTCAACTATGTGCTTTCATGGAAAACAGGTACAGTTCTCAGTGCTTCAGTCAGAGTACCCAATAGCTGACATGCTTATTGCCATTCAACCGTTCCCATCCCCACACCCCTGCACCACATTCCCTATCATCCCATGTCACACATCACTAATCAATTGCTGCACTTTTTATCTCTGAATCTGAATATGCACCCATAATCTTTGTGCTTTATTCACCCCTATGTCTTAGCATTTAAAATTGTGCCAAGCACATCGAAGGCATTTGGTAAATACTTACCAAATAAATAATAATAGTGTGTTGATATAGCTATTGATAAAGAATGTGCCTGGCACAATTCTACACATTTTACTATATATTAACTTTTTTAATCCTCATTATGTTGAAGATATAGATAATATTATTATCCCTCTTTCATATATGAGTAAGCTAAGGAAGAAAGAGGTTTAACAAGTTACCCAGGGTCACCCAACGGTAAGGGTGGAACCAAAATGTAAACTTGAGTTGTCTAGGTTCATGCATGCAATCTTAATATCCTGTTATAATGTATTGCTTCTCACGATACTGCAATCAACAGATGAATCCTTCACAACACGACACTCCTAGTGACTCTCCTAATCAACCATACCAATCAACCAGTCAACCTTACCAATCCACCTGTTTAGCTGAAGAAGAGTTAAAATTTGAGGATTTATTTTGAATCTACTTCTGTTTAATGCATCCCATTTTATATGGCTCAATGCAACCCATTTTGTGTGGCTTAAATGAAAATTATGATTGCTTAAGGACTATCTCAATGAGAATGGGTTCTTGAAAGCACTTTCCCTCTCATCATATTTCTTGAACAACTAATAGGGATAGAAATTTATGATCTATGTGTCTATGTCACTTGAAAATTAACTACTTCCACTAAAGCATTTTCTTGTTTTTGAGGCAAGGTGCTAATATGAGAATTTGTGTTTAATAAAACAATCTGACACTATTTCTAGTTCAGTGCTAATGAAGGAAGGAAGGGAGAGGTAGAAATGATATAAAACAACAGGAATGTTAAAAAAAAATACAACATTTATTTAATCTGTTTTGGAACAGGGCATTTCATGGCCCCTGTGGCCCAGGGATCAAATAATTAGTGTAAATGAGATGATGTCAGAATAAATTATAAAGAAATAAGAATAAACTGCCAACATTTGGAATGAACAGTAATTGAGATATGAATTTATTTTGTCATTTCAAAATATTTCTGTCTATAGTGACCCATCCTATAGCTAAAATTAGAAAGACTGACAAAACCAGCTCTTGGCAAGGATGTGAAGCAATTGGAACCTTCCTATGTTTCTGGTAGAAGTAGAAACGGTACAACCACTTGGGAAAACTGAAAGTTTCTTATAAATATAAGGCTACACCTATCCTATGACTGAAATTCTACTTCTAAATGTTATCCAGGAGAAATGAAAACATGTTCACAAAAACCTGTATAAGCATGTTCACAGCAGTCTTATTCATAATAACCGAGAACTAGAAACAATCCAGTCATCCATTAGCAAGTGAAAAGATTAAAAACTTGTAACACACTGATACAACTGAATACTACCACTGAGCAATAAAAATGAACAGATTAATGATATATACACAACAATGTGGATGAATTGCAACAACATTATGCTGAGTAAAAGAAGGTAGACACAAAAGAGTATATATGGTTGATACCATTATCTGAAGACCGAGAATAAGTGACAGAAATCAAGAATAGTTGACTCTGTGAGGTAAGGAGTCGACTGGGAAGGAACATGAGGAAACTTGCTGGGGCACAGAAAGTGTTCTCACCATAATCTTGGTCGTGGTTACATAAATGTATATGTTTGTTGAAATTCATCAAACTGCAAACTTAAGATTTATGCATACTACTGTATGTAATTTATATTCCAGTAAAAGATAAAAATATGAAAATAAAGTGACCTATTACAGCTATAAAAGGTAAACTTTTGACCTTACTCAACTTGCTCTTATCTCCTTAATACAGTCCACTTTAAAATTAATTTATCTTGTGGACTAATCACAAATTGCCATCATTTGGGCTAAAAGTACACTTGATAAAACCATGCATTTAGGTCCATAGTTCATCTCCCGTTTGCTGAATAATTCCACTCATCTTTTTTTGTTTTCAATCCTCAATATGCTTTCTGTTTTAGTGATGAGAACAGCAATGATTATGGGAAGTCAGGTGATACCTAGTCAATTAGCTTTTTAAGTTACTAAAGGTGTTATTGTTCACTTAGAGGTTAAAATTTTCCGGAAGTTTTGTTTGTTTCTGTTTTACTTTTTATTTTTGTCAAAGAAGCAGAATATTTTTTTTCCTAGAGTAGTCACTTAGGAATAAACCTATTAGGCCCATCAATATTCATGTCGTACATATAATTTCCTTTCTCTCTTGCCCTATTGGTTTTCAAATTCTTTAATTAAAAATGAAATGAAAAAGAAAAAAAAAAGTTTCAGTCTGTGCCTCAAGCCGTGTCTTCCCAGGGCCTCAGAGACTGATCCTTGGGTTGCTTGATGTAACCAAGTTGGCTCCGTGATGACTGACTTGGTATTTTCCAGCTAAAATTACCCACTGTGCAGCCAGCAGTGTCAGTCACTAAGACACATGAATCACCAGGTCGTCTGAGCCATGGTCTGGTTTTCTTGTTGTCATGAGGATGGAGCCTCAGTTCACTGGAGACTAGTTCCTTAAGAAGAAAGATTACAAACTGCTCCTTAATTCAGCCATGCATCAAGTCACCCACCTGGAATGGGAAAATTCATGAGTAAATAAAAAGAGCTCTGCATTTTCTACGGTCCCCATGGAAGGAAGAGGGCCGGGGCCAGGCTTTGGAACCCTCGCCAGCTTAGCTGTATTAATAATTGTGTTCTCCAGTGAGTAAGATGTGCAACGTTCGGGGGATGGACATGCTTGAAGCTCTTACTCGAGGGGGGAGGGGGACATGGGCAATATAAGTAACCTTAACACTTGTACCCCCATAATACGCTAAAATAAAATAAATAAATAAAGAATAATTGTGTTCTCCATTATTTGTTGGCCCTCCCAGCTAATTATAAACAATATTATCAATAGATATTTGGTATTCAAGTATTGCAGATGCCTTGGTGTTTAGCAGGACATCAAATTTATTCCATACTTTTGTGGGAAATATTGGTTTCACTCTATCAACAGTCAGGTCAGAGTGGGCAGCCCCATGAATTACGGTTTATATTTTTGGCTTTCGGTAATCCCCTTCTCATTTTCTTTTTGATTCACTGTCTGCTTAACTTCTTTTGCTTTCGCATTTTTCTAGCCTTGGGTGAGCAATTTTTATTCACATTCCTGAGAAAAGGAGTTTTAGGTAGAGTTCACCAGAAGCAGATCCAGAGAACAAGATTCATGGTAAAGTACTTTATTAGGATGAACTCCTGGTAAGAAACAATCGGAAAGTGGGGAAGTTGAATGGGGACAGAAGGAATCTGGTCAAGAGGACAGTATCAGACACAGTCCCAACAAGGGACTGCTTCACACCTGCAGGCCGACTCAGGAGAAGGAAGTTGTCTCAAACAGAGCTGAGGAAGTAGAAGTATTTATACTCTTGTGCCCATCAATCAAGGGTTAAAGGCTATCTCAGAAATGTGTAAATTCCCAGAATTTTCTGGTAGCCTGAGGACAATCCTTTGACAAAGAGACCCAGGTTTTGATTGTTTGTTTGTTTTTAGGACAGAGTCTCCCTCTGTTGCCCTGAGTAGAGCTGGGGTGTCAGCCTAGCTCACTGCAACCTCAAACTCATGGGCTCAAGCGATCATGGCCTCAGCCTCTGGAGTAGCTGGGACTACAGGTGCATGCCACCATACCCAGCTAATTTTTCTATTTTTAGTAGAGACAGGGTCTTGTTCTTGCTCAGGCTGGTCTCCAACTCCTGAGCTCAGGTGATCCTCCCACCTCAGCCTTCCAAAAGGCTAAGATTATAGGATTTTGATTGTTGTGAGTGAAAGCACTCAAAGAGTCCGTGTGCATAAAAAATATGGTGGGCACCAAAAGGAATCCAAGAGGATATGGATAAAACACCAACATCTACCTAGTAACAGGTATCTCTTCTAGGGCCTGTGATGGGAGACAGACATGGTCCCTTACGAGTTCCTTCTATTCCTCCATCCCTTCCTGCTTTCTTTTCCCTTTTTCTTTCCTGTTCTCCTCTGAGCAACTTTATGAACAGTGGGCCGATTTTGTTGAATCTTTACAGTAGACTGACTTTTTTGTGATTCGCTTTTAAACTACCTGGCTAATTTCTCAGATTGTGCCATTGGCAAGATGCAATATTTTGAAGACTCTTTTTTCCAATCTTATTTTACTCTTAAAAGAATATCAAATAAAAGTGCTGGGAGGCTCCCTCAGCCTCTTTTTGGTTCCTGTCTTACCATTCAAGTTACACAATGTTTGATCACCTTTCTTTTCCTCTTAATCTATCACCTTCTATCTTGCCATCATTCACCTTGCTTTTGTTGTGCAAGTAACACAGCAACAAAAATACAACAATAATGGAGACACAGCAGCTTAAATATATGTATCTTTCAGGGAAATATAAAAGGAAACATTTAGTGACGTAGCTGGGTACTACTGGGACGCTGGATCTTTCTTCCCTCCTTTCCTTATGTCATCTCAGTGTGCTGCCTTCCTTCCTCATGTTTATCACTCTGTGGGGACAAGATGGCTGCTGTATTTCAAGGCATCACACCCACGTTCAAAGAAGGAGAAGGGAAGGAACGGTGCAAATACCATCTACTTCTTATGTTGGAAAAGCAAAAACTTTCCTAGGATTCCCCCAGGAGACTTTTCCATATATCCTTTTGACCAGAATTTGACAACTTGGCCTCTCCAACAGCAAGGGAATCTGGGAAAGCAAGTATCTAGTGACAACAGGGTGACAGGGAAAGGTGGAGGGAATGAGTGGTGAGCTAGCCTAGAAGCAGTACCTGTCAGAGGTACCATGGAAATACCTGAATTGGTAGAAACCTTTATACTTCCCCAGTATCGTTGTGGCTCAAGAGAAGTAGCTATTCTAGGTTTTTCATTGGGTTGTGCAAAATTTTATATATATGCACACTTTATTCATTTTATATGAATATATAAGATATATAGTATAGTATAGTATGTATTATACATTAATATAAATATACTTATAAATATACATTTATATTTTTGTAGAAGAAATTTAGACTATTGAGTAGACATATTAGCTTTTGTTTAATACGTTTAATCTAAGCACATGATCAGAATATACTTGAAATCTGGGTAAATAATAAAGCTGCTGAGTATTTATTTATTTGGGTATTTACCCAAATAAATCTGGGTAAATAATAAATAAAGCTCTTTTGACAAAGAGAAGAGAAAATGAGAAACCACTTTTTTTCAGCATTGTTTTACTTATTAGCAAGAACATCACATAATATTCAGTGGCTGCTTCCAAAAGCAAGGCAGCTTTTCAATGAAGAAATTTGTTTTCACTTTTGAGCAAGCTTGTGTTATAGTATTTTCAAATTGTTGAAGAAACTACATTTAAATGATAAATCCATCAAAGTAATCTCATACTAGTGTCCATTCAAGTCTAATATTCATTTTTCAGTACTGCCATCTTTTTGTCCTTTGAAATTTCTACTTCTGTCAGGATTCCTTACATTTCTTATCTGCGGAGGGGGTCTTGGGGAAGAAAAATAGTTCAGCCAACTAGTTAGGAAGGAGGATGAGGAAGGGTATGGATTTTTAAAAATTCCAAAACATATACGAGTCCAGTATTGGTCGGGTACAGTGGCTCACACCTGTGATCCTAGCACTCTGGGAGGCCGAGGCAGGAGGATCGCTTGAGCTCAGGAGTTCAAGACCAGCCTGACCAACAGCGAGACCCCATCTCTACTAAAAATAGAAAAAATTAGCTGTGTATGGGCACCTGTAGTCCTGGCTACTAGAGAAGCTGAGGTAGGAGGACCGCTTGAGCCCAGGAGTTTAAGGTTGCTGTGAGCTAGGTTGATGCCACACCCTGGGTAACAGAGTAAGACTCAAAAAAAAAAAAAGAGTCCAGTATTACTCATTATCTGAATTAATGTAATTAAATGCAATTTAATTTGTAGTGTAATTAAAGAGGGTATAAATGACTCTGTTTTTCCAATGCTGACATTTTACTCAGTGCCCTTTCTTCTGGCATCATTGTTCAATGATTTATGGGTTTCCCATGGCTTCTATACCTTGCTTGGATATCACCAACTGGTTTCTGAGATATGAGTGGTTTACATAGGAAGTAGTGATTCAAAGTCTGAGGCTGCTGGGTTTTGTTCTTATATCTAATGTACTCAGCTAGATTCTGCTCCAGGAGAAGATAACAATAAGTTACTGGAACAGTGAATTTGTTAGAGACAGCCAGCTGCATATTGATCTTCAACTTCTAAGGGTAGCCCTGCCAAAACAATATGGTTGCTTAGTTTCCAGAGTCAAGTTATTGATAAAGCCCAAAGGCTTTCTCCCACTAGACAATGAGTGTGTAGGGGTATGTGTGAGAGACAGTGAGACAAAGAGAAGAGACTTTCACTCAAAAGACGAGGGATATGTGCATGAGTGCACGTGCGTGTTAGAGAAAAACAGAGAGACAGAGACAGAGTTAAAGAGAGCAAGAAAGAGGACACCTTGGTTGGAATGGTGGAGGGAGTCTCATTGTCTGTTTATTCTCAGGAATTGACAGAGGCTATTGGTCTTTCTTCAAAAACCCAGTCCACAGCCTGGGTAAAAGCTTTTCCTAGTAGACCATGGGCTGTTAATGTCCTGTGTCCTTTTGGGGAGGTAAAGACAAGAAAATTTAAGGCAAAATTTCAGGCTGGAAAAGACCTATTGGTCTTCAGTCTTTTAAGCTTTGGTGGAAGGAGAAAGCAGGCCTGGGACCATGTGTGTTGCAGTGATTATCTTTTGTGGCTCAACCTCAAAATGCCTCTGTTACTTGTTACTTTGGGGCTACTTTGGGGATTGATGGGACAGAAAAAGAGAAGTGTATGGGGAGAATAAGGAACAAAGAGGGACAGATTGCAGAAAGCTTTTTGAGAGTAATTGAAGCTTGATAATGTTGAATTTGCTTTGCCTTTTTGTTTTGTTTTGTTTTCATCTGTTGAAGCATTTCATAAGTAGATCACATGTTCACAGTGGAGAAGTGGATCCATTATGCAAAATGTCCCAGTTGGAACTTTGCAAGTTCTGAAGGAAAAATATTCTTTTTCAGCTTAATTCCTTCTGGCAAAATTTCATACAAACAGACTGCTGTGTGACTCTTTGGAACTGTTGACTAAACCAAGCTCTAAGGGAAATGAAAGTATCTTTGGTCTCTGCATAACCACTTCTTTATTTTTTTCCTTTAGCCATTTACCAACTTAATGCATCTGTGTTGACAGCTGAAGACTGAAGATTAAATTAGAGGAAGGTTCTCATTGCATTTTAAGATTATATTAAACACTTGAACACGTTGCAGTTCTCGAAGGCGGAAATGACTCCTGTAATCTTTCATCAAGAGTTATAACCAACATTTCCGTCACTGACAGTATCAAAAAGCCACAGTGGCCAGGGAATGTTCTCAGCCACATTGGCAAGGGGATATGATTATTCTCCAGTGGAAGTTGTGACTTCCGGTTGCTTTTTTTCCTCCCTCATGAAAACAATGATTTCTGGTTACCCCCAAGGGTACTGTGACTTCATGAAACATCATTTCAGAAACTCAGCTCTGTGATTGTTGAAAAGGATGCAGGAGAGATGATGAATTTCTCTTCCTTTGGAAATCAGATTTTTCTCTTCTGGGATCTGGGAGGGGAAATAATATCCTAGGCCAGCACCCATTACTATTCTGGGAGCTTTGCGCTTTTCAGAAGTAATGATTAACTGAATTTAAATTTCTGAGCATGCACCTTTGTCTGGCACTGGTTTTTATTTTTCTTTACAGAAAATTTATTTCTCCTCCTTCAACCTGGCATTGTGCATATGTCCATTGAAAACAAAACAATCAATAGTATTTTCCTCGAGGGCTTTGGCCATAGAGAAAAATCAACCTCTCTTTTCACTTTTATGTTATCAGCAGAGAAGGGAAGAGATGAGAATACCAGAAGGACTGATAACATTTCTATCTTTCTCATCCTTGCTTTTTTCTCTTCTTGGTGTTAATTTCTGCCTCTTCTATTTTTATTTTTCTGTTTCATTTATATCTTCTTTTTTTTCTCTTAGTCATGCCTAATCCTGTTTTTTGTCTCTTTACTTTGCTTCCTTCCTTACCTCCTTTGCTCAAGAGGAAATTCCCTCTCCTGGGAGGAGGAAAGTGATAGGTTAGAGAAAGAGCATGTAGTAAAAGCAATGGTATTTTCACATTCCCACTCCTATGTGAGGGATGAAATGTTGAGCTCATAAAAGGAGAGCGTAGAATTGTGATTATTAGAGATTGGGAGAATAGGGGAAGGGGGCCAGGAGAGGTTGGTTAATGCATACAAAGTGATAGCTTTAAGTAGGAGGAGTAAGTTCTAGTGTTCTATAGCACTGTAAGTGACTATAGTTAACAAGAATTTATTGCAAATTTTCAAATAGCTAGAAGAGACGATTGAGAATGTTCCTGACACAAAGAAGTGGTAAATGTTTGGAGTGACGTATGTGCTAATCACCCTGATTTGATCATTACACATTATATACAGGTATAGAAATGTCACTCTGTACCTCATACCCTCATATATATGTACAATTATTATGTGTCAATCAAAAATAAAATAAAAAATTTTGCCCATTAAAAAAATTGGATTGTTTTAATCCAATTTTCATATTCTGAATATAAATATGTGCTCTAGATATAAATATATCTGAATATAAATCTTTATATATTCTGGTTATGAATCCTTTATTAGATTACCCTCCTTCTAGTCTGTAGCTCATATTTTCTTTATCTTAACAGTGTCTTTCAAAGAGGAGAAGTTTATAATTATGATCAAGTCCAATTAATTAATTTATTCTTTTATGGATTAGGCTTTTGGCATTGTATATAAGAAATTTTTGCCTAAACCAAGGTCATAGAGTTTTCCTCATATTTTCTTTTAGAATATTAATAGTTTTAGATGATACATTTGCATCTCTAACACATTTCTAGCTCACCATTTTTATGTGGTGCAAAGATGGATTGAAGTTCTTTTTGTTGCACATGAATAGCTAATTGTTCTAACATCATTTGTTGAAAAGACCACTGAATTGCATTTGTGCTTTTGTGAAAAACCAGTTGTCCCATTTGACCCAGCAATCCCACTGCTGGGTATCTACCCAGAGGAAAATAATTCATTTTATCAAAAAGACACCTGCACTCACATGTTTATTGCAGCACAATTCATAATCGAAAAGATGTGTAATCAACCTAAGTACTCATCAATTCATGAGTAGATTAAGAAAATGTGGTGTATAGATACCATGGAGCTTTAAAAAGGAATGAAATAATGTCTTTAGCAGCAACTTGGATGGAATTAGAGACCATTATCCTAAGCGAAGTATCTCAGGAAAAACAAATACCACATGTACTCTTTAATAATTGGGAGCTAGTTGATGGTCACACATGGGCACAAAGAGATGTAAGATCATAGAAAGTGAAGAAAGGGTGAGAGGAAAAGAGGAGGGTTAAAAGCCTACCTATCAGGTACAGTGAACACTATTTGGGTGATGGGCACAATAAAAGCCCTTATAAAAAGGGCTTATAAAAAGTATCCGTGTAATGAAAACATTTGTACCCCTGTAATATTTTGAAATTTTAAAAAACAGGAAAAAGACCAGTTGTTACTATAAGTATGCGGGTCTATTTCTGGATTTGCTTCTATTTTATTGATTTGTCTGTTTCACACCATTAACACACTATCTTGTTTCCCAGAGTATTGTAATAAATATTGAAATCAGGTTAAGAAAACAAAAAAACTAACCAAAAACCAATGGTATTAGCAATGTTCTGATCTTCCAGTTGAATGGGTTGGCTCTATCTTCAACATCTATACAGAATCTGACCACTTACTATCTCCACTGCTGCCGCTGTAGTTGAAACTACCACCATCTCTTGCTTTAATTATTATGTTAGCTTCCGAACTGGTCACCCTCCTTTTACCATTGACCCATACAATTAACACATCAGCCAGGATAATCCTTTTAAAAGTTAAATCACTACTCTCTGCTCACAATCCTTCAATGGTTTCCCGTCCTACTCAGAATAAATTCCAAATTCTGTACAATGGCCTATACATCTAAAGGATGTAATCCCCTGCTAATTTCCAAGTCTCAGCTCCTGTCATCCCTGGCTCACTGTGCTTCCCCTACTTCCTTCATATCTCTGGTTGAATATCAACCTCTCCTTGAAACCTTTCTGGAAGAACCTCTCTAAAATCGCACCCCCTTTTATTTTTTGTCTGGCTTATTTAACAGCTATCACCACCTGACTTGTATAATGATTTGCTTTTATGTCTGTCTCCTCAGACTGGAATGTAAAATAGAGCAATTTGCCTCTATCCCCCGGCATCTTAAACAGTGTCCAGGACATTTATCATTATAAATGTTTGTGGGCTGAGTAAATGAAAGTCACAATATTAGCAAAATATGTGGCTTCGGCCAAGCTCCCTTTCTGTGACATTTGTGTGTTGTGAGGCCACACTTCGTATGGTAGAAGGCCACACTGGAATGCTCAGGCCTTTACCAGGAGCCAGCTGCTTTGTCCTTAGCGGCAGGTCTGTGAGTCTGCTGACTGGCGGCTGTCTTATCTTTAGCTCACTGGTCAGAAAGAGCCTGCTCAGTCGTGTCCCTGACTTAAGCATTTTCCAACTGGAACAGCGTGCACTTGCCCTTTCCTTATGTCCCAGTGCCAGGGACTGTACCTGCTGATTGCAGTTTTAGTTCTTATTCATAGTCATGATTCCGTCCCACCTGAGTACTTTTATGTCTGGTCAACCTTGGGAATTGTCCTCTTGCAAATTGGTCAGGTGGGGGAGGAAAGACAAAGCCTTTCCCAAGATGCCTTGGTGGTCTAACCCATCACTGCTCAGACCTTCACAGCATCTCAGAGTATTGGAGTAGGGAAGAATTTTAAATCTTGGTGTACACAGATATTTAATTTTTTTTAAAGAGCAGCAATACCTTTGCTTCAAACAAACTCTCTTCTGGAAACCCAATATGTCAAGCAAACCAAAGAGGAGATTCTCTGTTTGGAATGGAGGCAGGGACCAGAGTCAGCCCCCACCCAGTGGCTTTCCTGAGGAATTTTATAGAGCCAAGAGTTCTCACAGGAAATAGTGTGGAAATCGGAGGTGTTACCCAACACCATTGCCTTATAGATAAGAAAAGCAAGGTTCAGAGAGGCGAAGGTATTTCCCCAAAGGTATAGAGAAAGAAGCAGTCCTAGAATGAAAAGTCCAGTCTCCTAATTCCCAGTTTATACCCCTCTTCCCACCACATACACCATTCTCTGCCAGCAGTCTACTACCCATTAAGCACCTACTGTGTGCTGAGCACCATTTCAGGTATTTTACATTCACTATTTTGTTTATTTATTTAGAGACAGAGTCTTACTCTGTGGCCCGGGTACAGTGCAGGGGTGTCACTGTAGCTCACTGCAACCTCAAACTCTTGGGCTCAAGCAATCCTCCTGCCTCAGCCTCCCGAATAGCTGGGACTACAGGTGTGTGCCACGATGCATGGATAATTTTTATATTTCTAGTAGAGTTGGGGTCTCACTTTTCCTCCAGCTAGTCTTGGACTCCTGAGCTGAAGCGATCCTCCCACCTCAGTCTCCCAGAGTGTTAGGATTACAGGCATGAGCCACCACACCTGGCCCATTATTTCATTTAATCCTTACATCCACCCTTTGTGGCAGATACTATTTAGTTTCATTTTCCAAAAGAGAGGTTAAGTAAGGGCACACAGGAAATAAGTAGTGGAGCATGGATTTGAAACCCACGTCTGTCTCATTGTAAAGTTTGTATTCATCCGACTATGCCTTACTCAAAACAAAACAAAATACAAAGCCAAAAAACCAAGCTAAGTGTATTAGTAACAAATAGACCTAACAATACCCATGCCCAAATGGAAATTTTTCTTGCTCAGGTAAGGTCACTGCATAGGTGAATAGTTTGGCAAAGGACATTTTTTCCTTATAGTCATTTAGAGCAGTGGTCCCCAACCTTTTTGGCAACAGGGACCAGTTTCATGGAAGACAATATTTTTCCATGGATGGCTGTTGTGGGCAGGGAGGCAGAGCTCAAGTGGTGATGTGAGTGATGGGGAGTGGAGGTAAAAACAGTCGAAGCTTCGTTGACTCGCCCACCGCTCACCGCCTTCCGTACGCCTGGTTCCTAAGTTTCATGGAAGATAATTTTTCTACGGAGGGGAGGGGTGGGGGTAGGGGGTGGAATTCAAGTGGTGATGTGCAGCACAGGTACTGGCCATGGACTGGGGGTGGGGGACCACAGATTTAGAGGACAAGTTGTCACCAGTCTCTGCCATCATTAACACAACCGCTTCTAACCTGGGACGTTATTTCAATTCTAGACCACCAGAGAAGAAAACATCATGGAGGAACACTCCATGGAAAATTTTTATGAGCTAAGCCTGGAAGTGGGAATGTATTACTTGTGCTTTCCATTTGCTATATATAACCCAGTTGCTTGGCTGCACCTCACTGTAAAGAGTGCTGGGAAATGTAGTCTCTCGCTTGGAAACCACTTCTCTTTGAAAACTTTATTCTCTGAAAGGAAGAGCACAAATTTTTGGTGGACATCTAGCAATCTCTACCTCACCAATCAGGGGCTGGTGCACATATAAAATTCTAGATTTGGTACTATTATTATTTATTTATTTTTGAGACAGAGTCTTACTCTGTTGCCCAGGCTAGAGTGTCATGGCATCAGCCTAGCTCACAGCAACCTCAAACTCCTGAGCTCAAGCAATCCTTCTGCCTCAGCCTCCCGAGTAGCTGGGACTACACACATGTGCCACCACGCCTGGCTAATTTTTTCTATATATTTTTAGTTGTCTAGCTAATTTCTTTCTATTTTTAGTAGAGACGGGGTCTTGCTCTTGCTCAGAGCTGGTCTCGAACTCCTGAGCTCAAATGATCCATCTGCCTCGGCCTCTCAGAGTGCTAGGATTATAGCCACCGTGCCGGCTTTAGATTTGATATTATTAATATATTTCCTGACATAGCTTTCAAATTCTATGGCTACAATCATAGCTATGGTAAATCTTTATTACTTGTTTTTGCATGTCCAACATTCAACTTCCTTTCTTACTTTGGAGAAATCCACCAATGTGCCTATTATTGTAAGACACAGTTTCTCCCACCTTCCTAGACTAAGGGGAAGGGAAGGGGAGATATCCTCTTGCCCCAAGCAGTGAGGATTCAAGAAAGGGAACTAGATGAACTAGATTTTATCAATCGATCAGATGATACCTCTTGACAATTTGAATTGGCAGAGTGTAATACAAAGACACAGGGACCACTGGTGTTTGCTTGCACAGTTCCAACAGTGTCAACTGGTTGCCATGTTCTGTGGTTGTGCCCAGCAGTGGGTTGACATTGAGTCAGATAATAAGAATCCTAGATAGATTATTTCTGTGATGATTTCTGAAGCTCCCTCATTACCAGCCTGTTTCCAAGGTTTTCCCACCCCCTTATCCCAGCCCTGGGCAATCCTGTGAACCACCTCCTGGTACCCTTCCAGGAAATCCTCTTTTTGCTTAAGTTATTCACACTTGGCTTTTCTTACCTACAACCACCAACTTTGACTGATACAAAGCCTTTCAGTGCACTTTGTCTAAATCTGCCTCCCACAGTCCTACAGCTTGGTTAATTCTAGTATAGCTGGAAACACCATGTTTATTGATAATAACCTGACTCCTTAAGAAGAGCTGGAGCCAGATTTCCAAGCATGGCCCGTGCTCTCTCTTTCTCTTTTTAAAAAAATGAGTAATAAAGCTTTCATACTTCCTATAAGAAAGAGGGGGCATGGAGAAGAGGAGAGAACCAACTACCTCTTCAAGCAGAGAACAGAAAGCATAAAAGGAGTTCTCCAGAGCCCTGCATGGTCATTAGAGCAGAGAGATTTGGCTGGCTGCAACAGTGGGTGTTGAGAGTGTAAAGACTAAAGGAGTGTGTGTGTGTGTGTGTGTGTGTGTGTGTGTGTGTGTGTATGTTGAAGAAGGGAGAAAGAAAGCCTGTACAAGACTCTCCTGAGCAGAGAGTAGGAGAAAGAAGTGAATGGCCAATTTGTTGGTCCAGTGGACTTTAAAACCTGAGCATTATGTACTTTCTTTCAGACACTCAAATCTGTTGACTCTATCTTTCCCTGCAATATTTGAATGAACCTGTGTTGTCAACGAGAGGACCCAGCCTCTGCATTGTCAGGGCATTAACTAATTAATTAATGCAAGTAAACGTAATTGATGTGCTTTTGAAAGGGGACATTGGCTTTTGGTATTGATGGAATCCTGATTCAGTATGGATTTATTGATAATCTTTCACATAAGCAAGTATCTCTGTACTCTAAATCTGTCCCCCAAAGCTTGTAGATATAAATAAGGCCATATTTTACTAGCTCATAGTCCTCACCTGTGTCTACTGCCCTCTACCAAATCCATGCCCTTATTCTCAGGTGATCCACGAGGTGTCCCCCCTAAAAGTCATATGTTGAAACCTTGGCCCCCAGTATGTCAGAAGGTGACTGTATTTGAAGACAGGGCATTTAAAGAGCTGAAGTTAAAATGAGGCTGTTAGAGTGGGCCCTAATCCAATCTATCTAGTGTCCTTATAAGAAGAGGAAATTTGGACACACAATGAGACACGAGGGATGTGTGTGCACAGAGAAAAGACAGTGTGAGAACACAGAGGGCCGACATCTACAAGTCAAGGAGAGAGGCCTCAGAATGACATCAGTCCTGCCAGCACCTTGATCTTGGGCTCCTTGCCTCCAAAACTGTGAGAAGTAAGTTTCTCACAGTTGTTTAAGCCACCCAGTCTATGGCATTTTGCTATAGCAGCTCTAGCACACTAACACCATCCCTGGCTGTGACTATGATTATGGAAGCCTGTATTACCTATGGGTTTCTAGTACTTTGACATCTGGGCCCTTTTCAGACCCTGCAGGGACTGACCCTCCCAGAGCAGCCCAATTCCTAGAGGTAGTAAAGGACTCATTCACAAGTGCACCTTTGCAAACCAACTACTCCAGAGCCCATACCCCAAACTCCTCCTTTACTGGGCTCTCACCGGGCTCTCACACTCAGGGCCCCAACACCCCAGGGCCAAGTACCAAATTAGAGACAGCACTTATACCCCTCAACCCGTTGAAATTTTTCAAACTAGCCAGTCCTAAGCTTGCTTGTCGTGCCTCATCCATTCCTTCCTTTGGAACTCACAATAATTGCCCTTGCCCACGTTTCTGCCTTGCTCCCTCTGCCTCCTGCCTGAGTCTGTGCTTCCCTGTGAAGCCCTGGATGCAAGGGCATGCCCCCTCTTCTTGGAAACTAAGAGGAACACATTCTCTTCCCAATTGCAATTGTCTCTGGATCTGCTGTCCTCACCGTACTGGAATGATAATAAAATATACATTTTAACACAAAGCTTTTGATGCAAACCTGACCCTCAGGCTAGGATGCTGTCTTCCAAGCTGAAAACCCTGAAAGGTAGCAAAACGATTCCATATTCCCCTTAGTCCTCCTCTGTAAGAACCGTATGGCATTCTTACAGAAATGGGGTGAAGGACCCCAGCTCTATGACACACTATCACCCAGCCCTGAACAGTGGTTAATGTGCTGTGAGCTACAAAACCCCTCGGGAATCTGCTCCTTCTGCTTCTGCAAGAGCTCCTTCTCTCCTCAGAGCCCAAGTGAGGCCTCTGGGTCCAGCCTTGGTAGCAAACTTCTTGCCACTCTCTCCAGCTTCATGCACTAAACTTCCTCTAGAATGATCCTTCCCCTCATGCAAAGCAGCAACACACAAACTGATTCATGTATGTACTATTTTTACACTCCCAGATCAGTCTAAATTCCTGTTATGGCCAGCCAAGGCCTATCCACCACCACCACTGCATCGACTAAGAAGGAAATTAATGAGGTTTGTGGAGCAGGGTGGGAGGCGGCAATAGACAGCACTGCAAGACACAGTGCCTTGTCTCCAGGCTTTGACTACTTGACTGGGGAAATTCACAATCTAAAGAATGAAGTCATCTCTATGTAAGAGCAGGAAGCATAGACAAACACCATTGACAGAGTTCAGAGAATGGAGAGATGCCTTCTGGCTAGGGTATCAGGAAAGACATTGTGAGTGATCCAGGGCTTGAGCTGGTACTTGAAAAGTCAGCACAATTTTGATAATGAGATTAACAAGGAATTAAGTCCTCTCCCACTTGGCAAACACCTGGAGGCAGGATAGAGAGACAGGCACTAAAGCAAAGGCAAAAGGACTGATTGACTTCCCTAGACTAGAGAAGTAGGAAAGGGAAGGGAGTTAAGGCTGTAGGAGCAGTTGGTACCTGACTGGGGAGGCCCTGAGTGTCATGTTAGGAAACATCTGTGGGAGACACAGAAGAAATGGATGACTGGTCTTTGCCCTCAGTATGATACTTCTTCTAACAGAGATAAAATTTACAATAGAGAAACACAGGCACATAAATTTATGAATGGATATTTTCAAGGCCCTAATGTGTATGACATACAGCAGGGGTCAGCAAACATTTTCTGTAAAGGGCCAGACAGTACATATTTTAGGTTTTGCAGGCCATGTGGTCTCTGCCTCAACCACTCAATTCTGCCATTATACTGAGAAAGCAGCCATAGCCAACGCACAAATGAATGAGCATGGCTGACCTCTAATAAAACTCTATTTACAAAAACAATAAATGAGCCAGATTAGACTTGTAGGGCTTAGTTTGTGACCACTGGTATAGAAGATAACCTGTAGTTATCTCAAACTATGTAGTAGTTTGAGTCTCACAGTCAGGAGCTCTGCTCAAACCTCAGGGAAAATCTGGATTTTAAAGAACGGTTTCTCTAAAGATGAAATGCCCCAGGGTTCAGAAGTAAATAACATCCAGAAAATATGCCCATGACCAATATGTCCCTAGATCCACACAGAAGACAGGATGTCTTAGCCAAACATAAGGGACCACCTTCCCCTTAGGAAACCTGAATTTCCATAACAGGCTTAAACCCTGGAGATGTGCAAAGTTAGAATAAGCAAGTGCCCTTTGCCCCAGCCTGTTCTTGTCATCTGGAAGGACTGATGATTCATTTGTTGATTTTCAATCCTCTATTGCTTTTCTTTTGTAAGCTTACATTTATGGAGTGTTTTCTGTGTGCCAGGTGGTATGCTGCTGTACAGATCCCCAGGGTTCTCAATTTTTACACACACACACACACACACACACACACACACACGCACGCACGCATGCACGCACGCACGCGCGCGCGCACACACACACACACACACACACACGGGCGCACGCGCACACACACATACACACTCCTACACCATCCTGGGACCAAGTATAAAAAAGCTCATACTAATGTAAAAGAATTTTGTTAATATTTCAAAATTCTACTCCTCTGCTTGTTAATCCTCATTAATCCTATGTAGTAGGTACTAGTATTATTATTATTTCCACTTAACTAATAAGAAAACTGAGGTTCAGAAAGTCTCACTACTTGCCCAAGTTCATATAGTGAGTAAATGAAGCCAGTGGAAAGCTGGAATTAGAATCAGGTACATCTGACTCCAAAACCTATGAGGCTAGGCCTTGCCAATTCTGCGATTTGTGGTCCTGTCTCAGGAGAGTTATGTCTACCTGGGTAAGGCACTTGGTCAGAGGGGAAAAGACGTTGCTTGCTGTGTTGGTCCAGTTTCCTTTAGACAGGACCAGAAACTAGCTGGCCACAGGGGTCAGCACTGGGGTAGCTTCCAGGAATAAAATGAATCAGGAGAAGTACCCAGATCTTCCATTAGCAGACAAAATCCACAAAGCAAGTACCAATATTAGAGCCCAAGAAGGGAGCTCTGGGCCAGGTGTGGTGGCTCATGCCTGTAACCCTAGCACTTTTAGAGGCTAAGGTGGGAGGATTGCTTAGGCCAGGAGTTTGAGACCAGCCTGAGCAAGGGTGAGACGCTGTCTCTCCAAAAAAAAAAAAAATAGAAAAATTAGGTGGACATGGTTCGCACCTATATTCCCAGCTACTTGGGAGGCTGAGGCAGGAGGATCACTTGAGCTCAGGAGTTTGAGGTTGCAGTGAGTTATGCAGTCTAGTCTGAGCAACAGAGCAAGATCCTATAGAAAGAAGGAAAGAAAAAGAAAAGAAAGAAAGAAAGAAAGAAAGAAAGAAAGAAAGAGAAAGAAAGAAAGAAAGAAAGAAAGAAAGAAAGAAAGAAAGAAAGAAAGAAAGAAAGAAAGAAAGAAAGAAAGAAAGAAAGAAAGAAAGAAAGAAAGAAAGAAAGAAAGAGAAAGAAAGAGAAAGAAAGAAAGAAGAAAGGAATCTCTGGTTATTTCCAGAGAAGCCATGCCAGTATCAGATACAAGGGAAATGTGAGGAAACAAAACACAAGGTCTGAAGCCCCAGAGATCAGAAAGAAGTTAAAGAAGTTAGGGGGAAAAAAGGGAAGAGATAGAAAAAGGCAAAAATCTTCAAAATATAGACCAAGAACAAGGCTGGGGTGTAAGGAATTTGAATTGGATTCTGGCTGAAGAGGAGGAAGTAAGACAGCTTAAAACTACAGGCTGTGGCTAGACAGAAGTAATTGGGGACGTCTTTATGGAAGAGGTGATGATGGGGTTTGAGCAGGCCCTGCAGGGATTGGCAGGGTTGGATGAGACCAGAAAGCTATTTCAGGAGACTTGAGGAACACATTTGGGTCTACGCCTGATCAGGGAACAGCAAGCTGGTATTGTGGTTACCTACAATTTGACAGGAGGCACTGCTCTGAGACCAACTGTTCCTTCAGTTGGATCTTCTCGGTGGCTTAAGAATTAAGCGCTATATCTGATGTTCATATTAAGGGATTGTCTGCATCTCACCAGAGGATCCAGAGCTTAAGGTTTAGGGCAGGGCTTCTACAGATGGATGTCATGACAGAGGTGTTCTTCTCATAGAAACAACACCCCAATGTGTTACAGCTACATCTCATGAACTCTGAGAGATTTTTGTTGGTTTGAGTGACTGAAACTCTCTCTGGAAGGTTTATCGCTCTATGTTCTAGATGTATTAAGTTGTGTGTATTGCTCAAGCTACGGAGCTGTCATCAAGGTTCCCTCTGAAGGAGCTTGGACATCAACAATAGGCCAATCTAGAAACCCCTGACTTTTAAGAAAGCCAGAGTAACACCAAGTACCTTTCCTCCTTCACACAAAGGATCATGTCACACCTTATTACAAATTAAACAATGAGTTGAGGCTTTGCAGCTGTTTTGCTGAGTTTTGGAATGTACCTCTACACACCTCTGTACTCACCCACCCTCCCACCCCGGCAAAAGGTTTAATGTCCTAGTAGGTGAAACAAATTCTGAGTTCAGAAAAAACATCTGGGATACGAGAAGGTGATCATGTGTCTGTGTAATGTTAATCTTCCAAAGAGCAGACAAAGTGTAGGACAGGAGCTGACTCATCAGGACAGAAGGTCAGTCTTAGAATGAAGCCACTGCAACAATGGCCTGGAGCGAGATCTGCAGGAGGGCAGAGGGCAGTGGCCGCTTGAGAACTGTTCTCTGCTTGATAATGATCCTGACTCTCTCACAAGCCACTTGGTTGCAGGTCATTCATTGGGAAGGATTGTATTGGTGTGATATTGCAAAATATATACATGGTTTTCCACGCCATTTCCTGGCATACCACGCCTAAAATCTTTGGAACCTTCAAAGTGATAAGTGTCTTTTTGTGTGCTAATGAGTTGACAGAGGGCTGGCAGCCCCTTCAGGACGAGGGCTGGTGGATGCCGAAAAACCAAGCCCTGATTAGAGGATTGGGACTTACAGCCCCACCCCTCAACCTCCGGAAGTAAACAAGAACTCACCCGCAGGAGGAGAGCACACCCCAGCACCACGGGGACAAAAGCTCCTGCACTTGGGACCCTTCCAGACTTTACCCTGTGTATCTCTTCATCTGGCTGTTTACTTGTCTCCTTTAAGATATCCTCTGTAAGAAACAGGTAAATGCGTTTCCCAGAGTTCCGTGAGCTGCTCTAACAAATTAATCAAAGCCACACAGGGCGTTGTGAAAACTTCAACGCAAAGCCGGTCGATCAGACAGAGGCCTGGACTTGTGACTGGTGGGAGGAGCAGCCAGTCTCGTGTGACACTGAGCCCCCAGCCTGTGGTTTCTGAGACTATCTCCTAGCAGATAGCTTCAGGATTGAATTGAATTAGAGGACACCCAGCTGGTGTCCGCTGCAAAATTGATTGCTTCCTTGGGGTGTGGGGAGAAACCTCCAAACATCTGGTCAGAGAAATCCCCTGTGTCGACTGCTGTGGTGTGTGAGCAGAGGAGAACCAGTTTTGAGTTTTTCCGGACACAATTGGGGTTCGGCGAAATATAGCAAGGCAAATATCCTTCGTGCTCCCAGTCCTTTCAGAAACCTTTTAAAGTAGTGTCCTGGAGGAGAAAAGTCCAAGAACGATTCAGAGAATCTGCAAAGGAAAGGAGAGCTATGGAGGTGCCCGCATCAAGTAGGTAGTCTCAGTGAGTTTTAAACCCTCATTAACACATCAGCGTGTGGACACAGTGCTTCCTTGTTCCAGATCTTGAGAGGCCATAGGCCCCAGCTGGGAGAGCACATGGCTGGCTTTAGGGCTGTGTCTGGACCTCCAACCTCATATTCATACCTAGGAGCTGGACATGGAAGACTTTTCAGCTTCCCACCCTTCCACTTCCCAACACGGAGCCATATAAATGACTCAGGGCTGGTGCAAAGCACATTCTCTTATTGTCAGGGGAAATGTAACAACACAAAGAGTGCTTTATTTCATTTTGTTTGAGGACAAAAAAACAAAAAGATTATAGCACCCGGCGTTTGTTGTTTTTTTTTTCTAAACAGGAATAGAGCAGATGGGGGACAGGGCACCTACACAATTATTTCATTACTCTTGGATTGTTACCAATGTTTGCTCCTTCTCAGAACAGAAACACCGGAAATTTTAGTGACATCGGACATGTATATGTGTGAGTGCGTGTGCTGAGCAGAGGCTCTGACTGATGGAACATTCTCTCAGCAGCATCTTTGACTCAGATTCAACTGGCTAGTCCTAAGCACAGTTATAAAGCAAAATAATCAACTACCAGAATGCAAGTTTTGGGAGGGCCCTTAGAAATCATAGTTGCTGGCTAGGCACAGTGGCTCACACCTGTAATCCCAGCACTTTGGGAGGCTGAGGTGGGAATATTGCTTGAAGCCAGGAATTTGAGACCAGCCTGGGCAACATAGCAAGATCCCTGGTCTCTACAAAAAATAAAAGCATCAGCCAGGCATGGTGGTGTGGGCCTGTAGTCTCAGCTACTCAGGAGGCTGAGGCAGGAGGATTGCTTGAGGCCAGGAGTTGGAGGTTGCAGTGAGCGATGAAGACACCACTACACTCTAGCCTGGGTGACAGAGTGAGACTCTGTCAAAAAAAAAAAAAAGAAAGAAAGAAAGAAAAGAAATCATTATTGCCAATCCCCTTATTTTATAGATAGGAATTAAAGACCAGAGATAACTTATTTGGAAGATCACATAGCTTGTTGATCAAGATGGGTCATGAACCCAGGAATCCAACAAGATCCAGTGGAAAGAACACTGGCCTAAGACCCAGGAGAACTGGGTCCTTATACTGGGTCTGCCACCCACTGGCTAGCTAGCTTGTGTAGTCTTAGAAAAGCCATTTAGCTTCTCTGAGTCTCAGTTTCCTCATTTGTAAAAACAGCTACAGCAATTTAATGCATATCTGATTTCTCTCAAAGGATTGTGAGAACAAATGAGTCTGAAAGTGCTTTACAAAGCACTCTACAAAAATAAATGGTTGTGTGGATGTGTCTCTGTGTGTCTATACCCAAATGTAGGCTGTGTAGTGCCATGGGAAGAGTGTGGGGAAAAGAGTACTAATTTATTAGGATGTATTTGGTGGTTCTATTGCAAATAATAAATCCCAACTCAAACTTACTTAGGAGAGAAGGAGGGAGGGAGAGACAGAGACTGATTTTGGCTTATTGATCCTGTACCTGAGAAGTCCAGCAATACATAGATTTCAGATTCAGCTGGATCTAGGGACTCAAATGATGTCATTGGGCTCACCCTCTCTCCTTATCTCAGTTGTCCTCCTTGATGGCTTCATCCTTAGGCTTCATCTACATAGTGGCTCCTGGTGATTCAGGCCACGTTATCTCTTCTAATCTCTGGTCATAGTGGAAAGAGTCATTTCTTGCTTTTTTTCATCCAATTGAAATACAGGCCTGGCTTTGGTCATGTGTTCACCTTGGAACCAATAACTGGCCAAGCAGAGAACATATAGTGATTGGCTTGTGCCTGGATCAATCAAGTGATCTCTGAAACTAGGGGTGGAGACATCTTCACCCAAACAACAAAGATTGAGGCAGGAGAAGGGAGCGGTTTCCAAACTATAAATGTGGGCACTATTATCAGAAGAAGGGATGGATCTGAACAGGGAAATGGTACCATGCTACAAATGTAACAAGATGGAGAAAACCACACTTCCTCCAGTCCACCCAAGAAAAGGGCAATGTGTGGTTGGAAGGGATAGTTTCAAAAACAATTTGGGGTCAGAGTAGGGAATGAGAACTCGAATCCCTAATTTGCCTTTTGGAGAAGGTGGAAGGGTTACTTACAGGCCTTTTTCTTTGTTGTAGGTATTTGCAAGCTCCCAACAGCAGCTACACTGTGCTGGACCATAGCAGGGAGACTGAGCTTTGTTAACAACCTTCATCCTCCATCTCCCCAAGGAGGCCCCAGCCTCTTCTTGTCACTGTATAGTCACCATATATTTAAAGAATATGGGTTAAAGGGGTGCCAGTGTTTAAAAGTAATTTAATATATGGCCCTTAGCAGATAACTTCATTTTCCTTTTTTTTTAAATTTTGCTAAGCCAGGTGTGTGAGGCATGGCTAGGAACTCTAAACCACATCGTGTAAGGACTATGTTGAAAGAATTGGAGACGTTTAAAAGCGAGGGAACCACGGGTATACAGAGGGGCTACTGGGACTGTTTCAGACGTGTGAAGGCAGACATGTGGAATAGGCATTACATGTTTTGAGCAGCTCCAGAGGGTTGAACTAGCAGCCACTGGGGAATTTAGAGACAGGGATATTTTAGGATAGATGGGAAAGCCCTTCTAACATTTGAAGTTGCTAACGATGAAACCATTTGCCCTGATACGTGCTAAGTTTCCTCTACTTCAGGTGTGAAATGGGGATGAGAACAACGGCTTGTCACAAATGCTACCAAGGGGACTCAGGTCTCCCGTGGATATTTTCCCCTGGAAGGTGGTGTAGCGATTCTGTGTATGCCTCACTCATACCCCTCAGACTTTCCATATCAGTGTGCTCTGGCCAACCTCACCTTCCAGCGTCTACATCTTGGAGCCTGAGGAATTTTCTGAAACTGTGAAGGCCACCCTGTCCTCTTGGGTGTGGGAGGTTTGAAAGACTGGGAAATGATTATATCCCAGGAGCAGCCCTCAAGCAGGGACTCTCAGGATTTGGCATATAAATATCTCAGCCACTTCATGTGGGGTGGGATAATTCTGAAGACATGTTTTGCAACATTTCCCAGAGTTTCCCCGGGGGGATTAGGCTTAGCTGCCCAGAGAAAACTTGCTTAATAACACACTCGTTTATTGGCTGCCTTCCCTCCCCTTCCCCATCTCACTTTCGTTCTCCCCTACTCGTGTCCCTGGGAGCACTTCCCAAATAAGCTACTTGTGATGGAATCCTTATTTTAGAGTATGCTTCCAGGGGAGAACAAATTAGGAGAAGTATCTTCTAACGCTAGTCATTCATTTAGTCATTGTCTTAGTCAGTCTCATGCTGCTATAACAGAATACTACAGATGGGGTAATTTATAAACAATAGAAGTCGGCTGGGAGTGGTGGCTCACACCTATAATCCTAGCACTCTGGGAAGCCAAAGTGGGAGGATCCTTTGAGGTCAGGAGTTCAAGATCAGCCTCAGCCTAAGCAAGAATGAGACCCCATCTCTATTGAAAATATAGAAAATCAGCCAGGTGTGGTGGCACATACCTGTAGTCAGTCCCAGCTACTCGAGAGGCTGAGGCAAGAGGATCCGTTGAGCCCAGGAGTTTCAGGTTGCAGTGAGCTATGATCATGCCATTGCACTCTAGCCTGGGTGACAGAGTGAGACTCTGTTGTGCACACACACACACACACACACACACACAATTAATTAAAAACAAAACAAACAATAAAAGTTTATTTGGCTCATGGTTGCAGAGGTCAGAAAGTCCAAGATAGAGAGGCTGCATTTGGTGAGGGCCTTCTTGCTATTTCATAACATGGTAGAAGGCATCACATGGCCAGATTGAGAGCAAGAGACGGCTGCACTTGCATTTGCAACAAACTCACTCCCACTCCTGCAATAATGACATTAATCCATTCAGATGGGTGAGAGCAGAGCCCCCATGATCTAATCACCTCTTCACCTCTTAAAGGTCTCACCTCTCAACCCTGTTGCATTGGGATTAAGTTTCCAACATGTGAACTTTGGGGGACATTCAAACCATAGCTGTCATTCAGCAACCAACACCAAGGGTTACTCTGGATGGTAGGTCCTACAGGAAAAGTCAAGGCAGCTAAGACGTTGTTCCTGAGTGTGAGAACAATCAACATAGAAGGGGAAGATGGAATGCACCATGATGTTTTCTATACCAGACAGGGTAAGAAATGTTGTGAGATGCAGCTGCAGGAGCAGTTAGGAAATTGCCCCAGGAGTCCTTTGACATTTACTTGATTTTCACAAGCAGAGAATATTTTTGGAACAGGAGCTCCTGCAGGCCAGCCCTCCTTGCCTTTTTCGGCCAAGGCCTGCCTGGGAGTCGCATATGCACACCCATCCATGTTTTCAGGAGGCCCTGGTTGATAGTCAGTCTGTCTTTCCTTCGCAGCTTTCCGGGCTGACGCAGGGCACATGGGGAAGGCTTTAGCAGTCAGGGTGGGCATATTTCCAAGCCCTCAGGCTTCTGAACCACCATGGATGCTGATGTCGGCATCAGCAGGCCGAGGTGGCTTCTTTAATTTGGAGGTGAGAAAGATCAAAATCAACCAGTCCTCCCAGTCCCTACACTTTCAAGGCTTAATTTAAAAGCTCATCCCCTCTGTCAATTCCTCCTCGATCATTTGTCCCCAGCCTGACTCTCCCTCCCTCCTCTAAACTCCTCTGCCATCACTTACAGGTCACTTCCCTCTTCTGGCTCGGAGTTACCACCAACCTTTTCTTGTGTAAATAGATCTTCTTTGTGGACAGAAACAATAATAACTTTTTATCGAATATGTCTTAAGGCCAAGGAGTACAAAGTTTAGTAGGAGATAAAGATATGTAAACAGACAGTTAGAAAACTTGAGAAAATCTACGTGTCTATCAGGTGGGATAAAGAAGTTCATACAATCATAGTATAAAATGCAACCATTAAAGAGAAAAAGGCAGATCTCTATGGAAGTACATAGAAAGATGTTGATATCAATTAAAAAATAGACTCTATTTATGAAAAGACACGGAGGAACTTTAAATGCATATTGCTAAGTGAGAGAAACCTGTCTGAAAGGGGTACATACTGTATGATTCCAACTATGTGACATTTTGGAAAAGGCCAAAGTACAGAAGACGGTAGAAAGATCAGTGGTTGCCAGGGTCTGGGGGAGGAATGAATAGGGAGGGCACAGAGGATTTCTAGGGCAGGGAAACTGATGCGGAAACCGTCGGACGCTGTGGCCGCTTTCCACCTCCCCAATGCTCCACATCCCCTAGGTCCCAGGCTGAGTGGGGCCGGTTGGAGGGCACGCTGCTGGGGCCAGCCCCAGGTGTCCCCGGCCTGGGGGGCCGGAAGAATGCTACAGGGCTCAGCATGCTAATGCCTGCTGTCCGGGCCTGCGCTCAGGCCGCTGGCTGTGCCATCTCGATTGGATACTTTTTGTTTGTTTTTTTTTTTTTTTGAAACAGAGTCTCACTTTGTTGCCCAGGCTAGAGTGAGTGCCGTGGCATCAGCCTAGCTCACAGCAACCTCAAACTCCTGGGCTCAAGCAATCCTGCTGCCTCAGCCTCCCAAGTAGCTGGGACTACAGGCATGCGCCACCATGCCCGGCTAATTTTTTCTATATATATTAGTTGGCCAATTAATTTCTTTCTATTTATAGTAGAGATGGGGTCTCGCTCTTGCTCAGGCTGGTCTCAAACTCCTGAGCTCAAATGATCCGCCCACCTTGGCCTCCCAGAGAGCTAGGATTACAGGCTTGAGCCACCGCGCCCGGCCGATTGGATACTTTTTGAATCACACTGTTGCTGATTGGTTGTTAAAGCTTGTTGCTGATTAGCTGTTAAAGCTTATTGCTCATTGGATGTTAAAGCTTATTGCTCATTGGCTGTTAAAGCTTGTTGCTCATTGGCTGTTAAAGCTTCTTGCTCATTGGATGCTTTTTGGAGTCCTACCAAGGGTATAAAAGCAGGAGGAGAACAAGGAAGGCGGGGGTCAGAAGATGAGAATAGGACTATAACACTTGCTGTGCTGAGCCTGCTGGCTGAATAAAGGCTGTTCTCCAACTCTTCTTGTGCCACTCGTTCTTTCCCCGGTCAAGAGCTGTAGTACTAGCTGTACACTTGCTGTAACAAAACTACACTGTGTGACACTGTAATGCTGGATACATGACTGTATTTGGCAAAACCCATGGAATGTACAATACGAAAAAGGGAACCCTGATGTGAACTGTGGACTTTAGTTAGTAATAATGTATCAATATTGGTTCATCAATTATAACGAATACACCACACCAATGCAAGATGTTAGTAATAGGGGAAACCGGGAGGGGGGGAGGGGAGTAAGTGGGGCCTCTACATCATCTCAATTTTCTCTAAACCTAACACTGCTCTAAGAGATAAAGTCTATTTATTTCTTTAAATTACAGAACAGTAAGTATAGCATGGTTCCATTTGTATAAAAAATAATTGCATATCTGTGTATGTACATATTTATAGGTTTGGAAACGTGGCAAATAAACTAGAAAAATGGCTACACAATAAACTATTAGTCATTTTTCTAGCAAGGAGGATGGGTAGCAAAGAAAAGACTCACTTTTTAATGAACTAGTTCAGATGTAAAAAGGTATACAGAATAATATACTGAGCACTTGTGGACCTCTCCCACCCCCACCAACCGACTTCTGACCAAAACATGGGCAAAGGCATTCATACTTGCTACTGTATATATTTTCGTTTAATTTTTTTAAATTTCTTTTTTACATAAGCATTTATTAATATTGCAATCTTTTTAAAAATTAGGCAGGGCACAGTGACTCGCATCTGTAATCCTAGCACTCTGGGAGGCCAAGGCAGGAGGATCACTTGAGGTCAGGAGTTTGAGACCAGCCTGAGCAAGAGCAAGACCCCATCTTTACTAAAAACAGAAAAAGTTAGCCAAGTATAGTGTCATGCACCTGTAGTCCCAGCTACTCAGGAGGCTGAGGCAGGAGATCACTTGAGCCCAGGAATTTGAGGTTACTGTGAGCTAGGCTGACACCACGGCACTCTGGCCCAGGCAACAGAGTGAGACTCTATCTCAGAAAAAAAAAAAAATGAACAAAAAAGCTAGAAAAGTGATAAACACAAAGTGTTGCATGAGAACAAAGGTGGAAGCAATGAATTACGCTGGAGGTGGGGGGAGTCTGAAGGCTGGCAGAGAGGTGACATCAAAGCAGGGGCAGAATTAGAGGAAGAAAGAAAGGGGAATTAATAAATGCAAATACAAGAGCTGGGCAGGGCCCAGCTTCTTTAGAGAACAGGAAGTGGTTTCAGAAGTTCGTGACAGGAAGGAGGGAAAATGTTCCAAGCCTTAGAATGGAACCTGGAGTGTCTGGTTGTGGTCTGACTATGAAAGGCATTCTGTATCCCGGTGAGGAGTTTGGTCTTTATGTTATCAGCACGGAGGATCTAGAAGCAGCATCTAAGATGTTCCAAGACCTGCTCGGATTTAGTTTGCAGGGAGCAGCAGCAGGGAGCAAGGACTGGACCGGGAACATAGGACATACCTTCAGTGGGTGGACTCCTGTGTGCTTAGATTCAATGGCATTAAGAAGGCATGTATTTTATTTTATAGTCTTCACGTTTTCTGCTGATTCATATTGGAAAAGTAAAACTAAGTATTAATATTTTCTTCCAAAATGTTGAAACAACACAGAAGTATGCATAAAAACCTGTAACTGCCCCATTTCACCCTCCCTTGCCCCAGCATTCTCCAAAGTTAGGCTCCATTAACCCTGATTATTTCCAGATGCCAAGGTGCAGAGAAGACCACAGCCTTCCCAGCATTCTTATAAAAGGGCATAAACTATCTTCAGGAGGCCCCAGTTAAAAGCATATATATTACCTGGGCATGGCACTAAAATTCCCAAAGTCCCAGTGACTACAACCCTTTCTTTAGAACTGCTTGGATGTGTTTTCTATTTCCTCATTAATGGCATGCCATTGATTTTGTGAGTTCCCAGGTGAATGACCTCCTGGCTCTTAGGAAGCCAATTGTCTTTTCTAAGAGACAGTCTGTTTTTGCCTCTTACGATAAAGGGTCACTATTTGAGAGTCTCAGTATCAGAAACAGAGATGCATCTTGATTTTGGGGGTTGTCACAGGCTGGGTTCCCAAGGAAACAGACTCGGAGACGGAGTTAGTGTGCAGGAGGTTTAGTGGGCAGCGTGTTGCAATCCACACCTGTGTAAGGGAAAGAACTGAGGCACAGTTGGGCACAGGGAGAGGTGGAGCTGCCATGCAGGCCGCTTGAGGGCCTCAGCCAACCCCATTGGGAGTTCTGAAGATGGAAGGATCCTTCAGAATTGTCCTAAGCTGAGACAAAAGGTCAGGGCCTCTCTAATCCCCATCAATCAGTCACTGCGTTTGGGCTGCTCCAGGACAGGGGGTAACATTGGATGAGGCAGCTCCCTGTAGCTTTGGCAATCCCCCAAAGGGGCTGTCAGCTGAGAAAATAAGGCCTTCATTCTTGAAGGGTAATCCGACTGATGTATCACAATATCCACCCCAAAAGTAACGTATCTAAGCTCTTTGTTGTCATCCAGGGAGACGGATAGGGGCCTGGGCTTCCAAGACCCTCCTCTCTTTTCCATCCTGAGCTAATGCAGTGGCAAAGTGCCTTGCAGAAGAATCCCTCAAAAAAAAATTAATTAATTAATTTAACAACCACTTACTGTATTGAATTTCTACCATGTGACAGATATTTTTTGCTTTGTTTATTTGTTTGTTTTTTGAGACAGAATCTCACTCTGTTGCCCGGGCTAGAGTGCCATGAGGTCAGTCTAGGTCATAGCAACCTCAAACTCCAGGGCTCAAGCAATCCTCCTGCCTCAGCCTCCCAAGTGGCTGGGACTACAGGCATGTGCCACCATGCCCTGCTAATGTTTTCTTTATATATATATATTGTTGTTGTTGTCCAGCTAATTTCTTTCTATTTTTAGTAGAGATGCGGTTTCATTCTTGCTCAGGCTGGTCTTGAACTCCTGAGCTCAGAGGATCCACCCACCTCGGCCTCCCAGAGCGCTAAGATTACAGGCAGATATTCTTTTGAATGCTAAAGCATCACAGCAGTGAATACAATAGAACTTTATTTTCCAGTGGTGATGGCCAACAGATCATAAACAGAAGAACTGATTATAAGACACAGTATGTTAGATGGTGATGGTTAAGGTCTGGATGTTTGTGTTTCACATACCCTCCCCCCAAGCATTCATATGGTGAAATCCTAAGCCCCAAGGTGATGGTAATAGGAGGTGGGGCTTTGGGGAGGTGATTAGGACAGGAGTGTAGAGCTGTCACAAATGAGATCTGTGCCCTTATAAAAGGGACCCCAGAGAGCTCCCTTGCCCCATCCACATGTGAGGGCACAGCGAGAAGATGGTTATATTTATAAACCAGAAAGCAGCCTCCCCTCTCCCCACCAGGTCCTTAATCTGCAGGAGATTTGATCTTGGATTTTCCGGCCATCAGAACTGTAAGAAATAACTTTCTGTTGTTTATAAGCTACCTAGTCTATGGTATTTGTTATAGCCGCCCAAATGGACTAAGACAGTGAGGATTGCTTTGGAACAGGAAAGGAGGCTGGCAAGTGCTAGTTAGGGAGAGGGTGGGGTGGGGATTTCCAAAAACAGCAAGTGCAAAGGCCCTGAGGCGAGAGCGAGGCTGAGGTGTTTAAGGAATGGCAAGTACCCCAGGGTGGCTGGAGCAGAACAAAAGAAGGAGAGAATACTTGCAGAAGAGCCCCCAGAGGTGAGCAGAGAGGTAGGGAAAGACCTTGAATTCCACAGGGCCTAGAGGGCCATTGTAGGCCTTTAGTTGTTCCTCTGAACAAGATGAGGAGCTTTGGGAGAGTTCTGAGGAGAGAGGTGGCAAGACTTGACTTACGTTTTAACAGGATCACTGTTGAGACAGACTGTAGGAGAACAATAGTAGAAGCAAGGAGAGAAGGCTGTTGCAAGAGTCCTACTGAGAGATGATGGTGGCTTTGGCCCATGGTGGTGGCAGTGTTGCAACGGGACACTAGATATATTTTGATGATAAAGTAGGCAGCCATTGCATATGAATTCCATCTGAATAATACAAGAAAGAGAGGACTCAAAGATAACTACAATGTTTTGCCTGAGACAACTGGGAAAACGGTATTTTCACTGAGATGAGGAGAACTGCTTAGAGGAGAAGATTTTGGGAGCTTACTTATGGTTTTGCTAAGTTTCAAAATATATTAAATCATACTGTATTTCCATTGGTTGTCTGTTCTTCATTAGGTCCCTAAACTGTCAGTGCGGGTATTATTTTCTGAAGTGGTATCCATGTCTGCCAAATTAGATCATTTCCCCAGGAATATGCCCTCTTTACACTCTGTACTTGATATATTTGGGATTCTTTGATTAATGTCTGTCTCCCCCACTAATCTGCAAGTTCCATGAGGATAGAATAGTCCATTTCATTCACTATCGAAACCCCAGCTTTTTTTTTTTTAAAAAAACAAGTCTCACTCTGTTGCTCAGGCTAAAGTGCTGTGGCATCAGCCTAGCTCACAGCAACCTCAAACTCTTGGGCTCAAGCAATTCTTTTGCCTCAGCTTCCCAAGTAGCTGGGACTACAGGTGCATGCCACCACGCCCGGCTAATTTTTTCTGTTTTTAGTAGAGATGGGGTCTTGCCCTTGCTCAGGCTGGTCTCAAACTCCTGACCTCAAGTGATCCTCCCTCCTTGGCCTCCCAGAGAGCTAGGATTACAGGCGTGAGCCACCGCGCCCGGCCTCTAACTACTATTTGAATGAATAAGTTGAAATCAATGTATGTGGATGAGGAAAGTTGTGTTTTACATTTCTCTCTTATCATTTTTGCAAAAGATGACAAAATCTGCCTCTGTGAGCAGCCCCACTTCTAATGTCTTTAGCCTTTGCACTTTTCCACAAATTATGTTCCTAACTCTATTCTCTGGTGGCAAAGAGCATGGAATTCTTGGATTCAAAATCTGTGTGACCTTGAGCAAGTTTATTAACCTTTCTAAGCCTTAGGGAATAACAATACCCATTTCATAGGATTATTGTTCAGATTAAATAAGATAATTTATGAAAAATGCTTAGTGCAAAGATTAGGAAATAATAAGTGCTTAATAAACACTAGTTTTCATTACTAATACTGTCATCATTCTCATTATTATTGTTGTTATCCTACCTTAAAAAGCCCCCATGGCTTACTAATGCCTACAGAATGATATCTCAACTCTACAACAGGCATTTAAGTCAATCTTCTTCTTCTTCTTCTTTTTTTTTTGAGACACAGTCTCACTTTGTTGCCCGGGCTAGAGTGCAGTGGCGTCAGCCTAGCTCACAGCAACCTCAAACTCCTGAGCTCAAGTGATCCTTCTGCCTCACCCTCCTGAGTAGCTGGGACTACAGGCACACACCACCATGCCCGGCTAATTTTTTCTATATATTTTTAGTTGGCCAATTAATTTCTTTCTATTTTTAGTAGAGACAAGGTCTAGCTCTTGCTCAGGCTGGTCTCAAACCCCTGACCTCGAGCTATCCTCCCGCCTCGGCCTCCCAGAGTGCTAGGATTACAGGCGTGATCCACCATGCCCGGCTTAAGCTAATCTTCTTTTGTTTTGTTTTTTGAGACAAGGTCTCTCTCTCTTTCACCCAGGCCTGTGCAGAGGCATGATCATAGCTCACTGCAGCCACCTGCCTCAGCCTCCTGAGTAGCTGGGACTATAGATTGCACCACCATGACCCTGGCTAATTTTTTAATATTTATTTTTTTAGAGATGGGGGTCTCACTATGTTGCCCAGGCTTGGCCTCCCAACTTGTTGGGATTACAGGTGTGAACCACTGTGCCCAGCCTCAAGCATCTTTTATTGAATCTTAATTTCATTCCCTGTATTTCCATTACCACCCACCTGCCCCACACTACAGCCTCACCAAGCTGCTTACTGTTCCCAGTCATGCTTTATCTAAAGCCACTCCTACTTGTAGTGCCTTTCTCTCAAGTTTCTGGCTCAGTTATTCTGGTCAGAATAACTACCTATCTTTATGACCCAGCTCAAATTAGGGGCAGTAGAGCACAGTGTTTTTTGTTTCCCCAGCCCTAGTACTCTAGAAAATAGGGCCCGAGGCAAGGATTAAAGTGTTGGTGCTTCATTTGGGAGGTGCAAACCCAAAGCTGCTAGGACAGGGAAAGGGGAAGTGAGGCAGGAGAGACATGGAGCAACACAAAGTGATGTCTTACTGCGTGGAAACAAGTCGTCTTGCAGGTGCCTGTTCAGCACACAGAATTATCTCACATGGAGGTAGACCACCAGAGAGAGGGAGGTGGGGAAAAGTCTGCTTCCTGTTTCCAGTTCTGTGGAAGTTTGCCCTGCAGGCAGAAACTGCCCTGCGCTCCTGGTTGCATCATTTTTTCCCTTCTCTTAGCTGATCCCATGCCCAGCAGCTCAGTGTTCCATCAGAAGCAGTGGGAGAAGCCAGAGTTCTGGAAAGGTGTCTGCTTGGCCCAGCCTCAGGGTACCAGCCAAGGGGGAGGGCCTAGTTGGTCCTCCTAGAATTGAGCAGATGGACAGTGCCAGAGGTTATGAGGAGTCACACAGCATCTGTGTCCATACAGCAGCTAAGAGTGGGTTCTGGAAAAGATAGAGAAAAGACCATTTCCTACCACTCTCTGGCTGTGTGACCCCGGGCAATTCACTTTACCACTCTGTGCCAATTTTCTTTCTTTTTTCTTTTGCCTTCTTATTTTGAAATAATTCCAAACTTACAGAAAGTTGCAAAAGTATTAACAGTATAAAACCTCCATTATACCTGTAACTCGCTGCTATAAACTGAATTATGTCCCCCTGAGATTCATACATTGAAGCCCTAACCCCCAATTTGATGGTATTTAGGGTGGTGCTTTGGGGAGATAATTCAGTTTAGAAGAGGTCTTGAAGGTTGGGCCCTCATAATGGGATCTGTGCCTTTATAAGAAGAGGCACCCTCCACCCCGGCCACCATGAGAGAACACGGTGAGAAGTCCGCAGTGCACAAGCCAGGAAGAGTTCTTACCAGAACCTGACCACGCTGACACCTGGATCTCCGACTTCCATCCTCCAGGACTATGAGAAAATAAATTTCTGTTGTTTAAGCCACCTAGTCGGTAGTATTTTGTTACAGCACCCCAAGCTGCTATATATCACCAACTTTTAATATTTTGCTCCATTTGTTTTATCATTCTCTTTCTCCGTACACACACATACATACAAACATAATTATTACTGTTTTCTGAAATATTTGAGAGTAAGCTTATGATATCATGTCCTTTTATTCCTAAATACCTCAGGGTAAATTTCCTGTAAACAAGGACATTCTCTTATGTAACTTCGAAATCAAGAACTTTATCATTCATACAGTACTATTACCTATCTAATCGATAGTCCATAGTGACATTTCACCAACTGTCACAGTTATGTCCTTTGTAGCAAATTCTCTTTGTGTCTGTTCTAATCTGGCTAAAGGGAGCAATGCAGTGCCTGGCACATGGTAAAAACTCAGTACTGCCAGCTACTTTTATTATGATTATTATTTCTTCAGCAAAGCCTTTTCCAGTCCCCTTCCCCTCAATTCAGAATCAATCTCTTATTATCTTTTCTTAGCATTGTATTTCTACATTCTTGATTGCACGTTTACATAATGGCCTTATTTTACAATCTTCTTCAGACATACGATTGATTTCTCTTTGTTTCCCTCAACTGTACCAGGTACCAAGCATAGCACCTTTTACATAATAAGGCTCCATCAATGGAGACAGAACTGAGTTTATGTGGATAAAAGCGGAGGCTCGGCCAGGCATGGTAGCTCACGCCTGTACTCCTAGCACTCTGGGAGGCCAAGGCAGGAGGATCGCTCAAGGTCAGGAGTTCGAGACCAGCCTGAGCAAGAGCGAGACTCCGTCTCTACCAAAAATAGAAAGAAATTAATTGGTTAACTAAAAATATGTAGAAAAAATTAGCTGGGCATGGTGGCTCATGCCTGTAGTCCTAGCTACATGAGAGGCTAAGGCAGGAGGATCGCTTGAGCCCAGGAGTTTGAGGTTGCTGTGAGCTAGGCTGACTCCACGGCACTCTAGCCTGGGCAACAGAGTGAGACTCTGTCTCAAAAAAAAAAAAAAAAAAAAAAAAAGAGGGGAGTTTCAATGAAGGCTAGTAGAAGAAAGAGAGAATGTATCACACAGTATTGCAATAATAGATATATTTCTGCTTTTAAAGAGCATATGCTTCATGACAGGGAAGAGAAATACTCAGGTGAAAAGTTAAAGAAAAGAAGAAGAGAACATTATATTAATAGATCTCAAAGCAGCCTCTGAGAAAGAGTGAAAGTAGGAGGAATGAACAGGAGTTCTGAAAGTTCCTAGGAGCAAAAGGGTGCTGTGGGAAGGAAAACAAAGAACTTTCAGAGACTGTCCAAATATGGCCCCTCCAGCAGAAGGGCCTTCACAGAGGCCTGACAAACCAAAGTACTAGGGGACAAAACTCTCAAATCGACTTTCCCAAGGCTTGTGAAGCTGAGCAAACAGCTGAAATACATCGTCTAGGCATCCCTTGCTGAGCCTGGGATCTGGCCAAAGGACATGGGCAGAAGTGATGTGAGCCACTCCCAGGCCTGGCCCATAAAAATCTCTCATGTGTCCTGTAGTCACAGTTACTCGTGAGGCTGATGCAAGAGGATTGCTTGTGCCCAGGAGTTTGAGTCTAGACTGGGCAACATAGTGAATCCCCATGTCTTAAAAAAAAAAAAAAAAGTAAAAAGAACACCTCCCATGTGTGATCTCCCACGATCTCCCATTCTCTCATGACTTTGGAGGCCAAATGCGGACACTATTGATACACAGGTGGAAGAAACAAGAACTCCTGCATGACTGCGTGGAACATACTCCCCAGCCCCACCCACCGAATGACTGTGACAAGAATGAAAAATAAACTTTACTGTGTTACACCACTGAAATGTGGAGTTTATTAGTTACAGCAGCTACCATTCCTTACCCTGTCCAGTGCACAGTTAAAACTGAAGGCTGGATTTAGAAGACCTGTGATTATATCCTAGTTCTGCCACTTTTCTATGGGTGAGCCATGGCGAGTCACTTCATGTGGGAATTGCCGTGAGGATTAAATGGAAAAAAGCTTTGTGAACTGTGAACGTGCTATAAATGTTAGATATTATTAGTATTAGTCCATTCTTCCTAAGTTGGCCAAAATAACAGTTTCCAAGAATAGGATACAGGGATTAGTCATTCTTTCCAAACTAACAAAAAGAAGAACATGGTCTGGGATCTCGTAATGCTGATATTAACTCAAGTGTTGGAAAAGGAGTTCGGGTGGGTCTATGGAAGGCCAATGATTCACTTTAGAACTCCCGGAGTTATTTTTCTGCTTTGCTCTCATGGGGAAACATTTTTATGAATATTTTTTCTTCTTTTCTTTCCTTTTTAGAGATAGGGCTTCACTCTGTTGCCCAGGCTGGAGTGCAGTGGCCAGATCATAGTTCACTGAAACCTCAAACTCCTGGGCACAAAGGATCCTCACACTTTAGCCTTCTGAGTAGCTGGAACTGCAGGTATATGCCACCATGCCCCCACCTAATTTTTTTCATTTTGAGGAGCTGCAAGGTTATAGCAGCTACCATTATTTTCCCTGCTCACTATGTTGCCCAGGCTGATCTCGAACTCTTGGCCTTAAGCGATCCTCCCACCTTGGTCTCCCAGAATGCTGGGATTACAGGTGCGAGCCACTGCACTTGGCCAATGTTTCATTATTTGTAGGTAACCCCAACACTGGGATCTCTTAAGAATTCAACTTTTGCTGGGAGAAGGCAACAAGAAGAAAAGAGAGGAGAATTATTTCAAGATGATTTTACTGCTCATCTTCCTTAGAGTCAAATATATTCAAAGTATTCTTTTTTTTTTTTTTTTTTTTTTGAGATGGAATCTCACTCTGTTGCCCAGGCTAGAGTGCCATGGCATCAGCCTAGCTCACAGCAACCTCAAATTCCTGGGTTCAAGCGATCCTCCTGCCTCAGTCTCCCGAGTACCTGGGACTACAGGCATGCATCACCATGCCCGGCTAATTTTTTCTATATATTTTTTAGTTGGCCAATTTATTTCCTTCTATTTTTAGTAGAGATGGTGTCTCGCTCTTGCTCAGGGTGGTTTCGAACTCCTGGCCTTAAGTGATCCTCCTGCCTCGGCCTCCCAGAGTGCTAGGATTACAGGCGTGAGCCACCTCGCCTGGCCCAAAGTATCCTTTTTGACCACCCATTGGTATGTATTTTTGTATTTCTCACAAATGTTAACAATTCTTTGCTTTATCAAGGAGGTTGAGATAATCCAAATATCACATTCCAACATGAATTACATTTTTTAAAGTAAATGATGGACACAGACAAAAGAGACTTCCAAGACTGAATAATATTCACCTTGTAAGTTCCAACATAGTCCTGAATACTGGAACAGTCCTGGGAGTGGGTAAACAGGCTTTGTGGTGTGGGGTGTGGGGAGTAGGAAGGTATCCCAGCCTCAGTGAGAAACTTCCAAGGCACCCGGTGGGAGCCTGTGAGGCAGACCACCGGCAGGATGTGGCCCTTGCTGACAGTTCCTGCTGCAGTCAGATCAAAGGAATGAGGCAGAGTTTGGTCATGAAACCCTGTGGGCCCTTTGTTCCTAGCCCTGGACCCATCCCTCTCCAGAGGAGATTTCTTAAGCTCCCTGTTTCTCCTTTTCTTCTTTTATTATGTCTTCACTTCCCCTTTGTAGTTTCTAGTCCCTCTTCTCCCCAGCCTTCACAAGCTTTTCTTATTCTACACTTTGGGGCAAAGTATAGTTTGGGGAAATGAAGGTTGAAGGTACAGCCTCCTTTCCTCGGTCTTTTCTCTTTTTTTGTTTTTGTTTTTTTTTTGAGACAGAGTCTCGCTTTGTTGCCCAGTCTACAGTGAGTGCCATGGAGTCAGCCTAGCTCACAGCAACCTCAAACTCCTGGGCTCGGGCAATCCTGCTGCCTCAGCCTCCCAAGTAGCTGGAACTACAGGCATGCGCCACCATGCCCGGCTAATTTTTTCTATATATATTAGTTGGCCAATTAATTTCTTTCTATTTATAGTAGAGACAGGGTCTCGCTCTTGCTCAGGCTGGTTTTGAACTCCTGACCTCCCACTTTGGCCTCCCACAGTGCTAGGATTACAGGCGTGAGCCACCGCGCCCAACTGATTTTCTTATTTTTAATATTTTTTAGTAAAAAATTCAGGGATGTGCTAGGTAGACAAAGCCATAGTGCCAAGATCATGACAAATCTATCCATCCAAACGAACAAGAGTCATCCTAGATTTCTCTCCCTATTGAACTCTCTCAGCCAATCAGCCAACAAATCCCCAAAGGTATCCACTTAGTTCCTTCGCATTTTTCCCGACTACATTCCACTTCCTACTTCAGATCCTCCCTATATCTTGCCTGAACAATTGGTGGTTTTACCTGTGACCACCTTCTGCTCTCACCACCCTTCCTGATACCATCAGAACGAGCTTCCTAAGACAAAGCCTGGTCATATCTAAGATACTTCCAAGACTCATCATTACCCAAAGAATAAAGTTCCAAACCTAATATGTAATGCAAAATCCTTCCTAACAAAGCTTGATAGCATTTCTCCAGAATCATCTCCACTGATTCCTAAGTTATTCCTATTTCATGATTTCAACTTAATTCTGGACATTCACTCATATCTCACCCAGCATATACAAGGAACATCTGATTAACTGTAGGACTTTAGAAATTAGCAAGGTATTAATTTTAAAGGCCTCCTCCTTCAGCTGTTGATGGAGATCTGATCTTACACAGACTCTAAGAAGGAAATAGAGAGACACTCTAGTCCACCCCTTCCTTATTTTTACAGATGAGATACTGAGTCCCAGCAGAATCAATTTACTTTATCTATGTAATGGTGGGCAACAGCCTAACTCTTCTGATTCCCATTCCAGTGGTCAAAACTAGTGAGGAGTGAGAACAGATCTCACAAACAGAAGGGTCAAGAAAGAGAAAGGGAACATACACACAAAGAGAAAAGATCAGCTTGTCGTGGTAGCTCACGCCTGTAATCCTAGCACTGTGGGAGGCCGAAGTGGGAGGATTGCTCGAGGTCAGGAGTTCGAAACCAGCCTGAGCAAGAGCAAGACCCTGTCTCTACTATAAATAGAAAGAATTAATTGGCCAACTAATATATATAGAAAAAATTAGCCGGGCATAGTGGCACATGCCTGTAGTCCCAGCTACTCGGGAGGCTGAGGCAGTAGGATCGCTTGAGCCCAGGAGTTTGAGGTTGCTGTGAGCTAGGCTGACTCCATGGCACTCACTCTAGCCTGGGCAACAGAGTGAGACTCTGTCTCAAAATAAATAAATAAATAAATAAATAAAAATAAAAAAATCGCATCTTTTCTTCTGGAAACTGCTTTGCAATTTACTTTGAGGGAGCTGTCATTGGTTTTCACATAACTTTGCCCCAACAGCCCTGATGGGTGCAAGAAGATGCCTCACCCATGACCATCACAGAACCCAAACCCACTAGCAGCAGGTGATGGATACAGAGAAGGGCAACTTTATTCAAACCAAGCTGATCAGATCCTTTCTCCAGAATTTCTAACTTGGAGCCAAAGTGAGCTTCAGTCATTCCCTTTTTGGGTATAGAAGCAGCAAGATATAAAATATGGACTTGTCAGCCATGTTTTCCATCACATAGAAGGAGTCAGTCTGAAGCAAGAAGAAATGAAGCCAACAGGCAAGGAGAGATGGGGAGGAGAGTCCTGGTAATGTTGGAGGCCCTGGCTCCAGTATTCCTGGACCCATTCACATCTTTGCCCCTCCTACAATTTGGTTGTACAACATTTCCTTTGATTTCATAAGACAATACATTTCCTTTGTTGCTTAAGCTAGTTCAAGTAGAGTTCAGGCACTTGCAGCTATGAGTCTTGACTAATTTGGCAGTCCATTAATTGAGCTAGGGATAAGTACACAGAAGCAAGTCTGAGAGAGGGTAATGACCTCAGTTTTGGGCATGTTGGCATGAGTTGCTTTGGACATCAACACAAATATTTCCAAGAATCATTTCATTATGAACCTGAAGCTCAGAAGATAGATCACATTATATAGATCATCAAAAATATATTGAAGCACTCTGGGAGGCCGAGGTGGGAGGATTGCTCAAGGTCAGGAATTCGAAACCAGCCTGAGCAAGAGTGAGACTCCATCTCTACCATAAATAGAAATAAATTAATTGGCCAACTAAAAATGTATAGAGAAAAAATTAGCCGGGCATGGTGGCACATGCCTGTAGTCCCAGCTACTCAGGAGGCTGAGACAGAAGGATCGCTTGAGTCTAGGAGTTTGAGGTTGCTGTGAACTAGGCTGATGCCACGGCACTCTAGCCTAGGCAATAGAGTGAGACTCTGTCTCAAAAATAAAAAAAAGAAAAATGTTGAAAACAACAAGTCTAATACAACCTTATAGAATATCACTCGAGGCCTGCAAAATCAACATTGATCCTCTCAGAATGTGATTGTTTAAACCACTACAGCTCTATTCAAAAGAATTAGTATTCAGCTGCTTATCATCCTCATTTCACAATGATGTTACGAAGCATTTTCCTAAGAATGTTGACGCAATCAACATGGAGTATTTCTATGGCATTCCCTTGATTTTCTAGTTCAGCTGAATAGCATAGACATAGATGAAAATGAGATTATTCAAACATGACTTGTTCTTGGTGAATGTAGCTCCTAGTGTTGACTCTAAATGAATATTACTATTTTCTAAATAGCCATAAATCGACCAACAATAACTTATTTTTTTTTTTGGCTAAATTTTCTATTCTTATCTAGATAAATAGACTAATTAGTAATAAGAATAGGGTGGGCATGGCGGCTCACACCTGTAATCCTAGCACTTTGCAAGGCTGAGGCACGAGGACTGCTGAAACTCTGGAATTTGAAGTTGCAGTGAGCTATGACGACGCCACTGCACTCTACCTGGGGTGACAGAGCAAGACTCTGTCTCAGGGAAAAACAAAAAAGAAGTAATAGGAGTAGAAGTAAGCGAATCTTGAACAACTTCTCCACAAATTATAAAGCATGTGTCTATTAGCCTTGTCAGAGCTATGCATGGGTGCTTTTGTACCTCCCGGCAGAAAGGTCCGGCATTCCATGAACTTAATAGTGCCTATGAATTGGCCCTTTTGTTCTGTTCAGCATGAAAAGTTGCTGCTTCAGAAATGGCAGGTTGATCCTCCATGAGAAAAGTATCTTTTCTAAGCAGCACAACTACCCTTTAGAAGCAGAGAAACCTGGGATTCAAATATTGCCACTATCACCTACAAGACGTATGATCTCAGGAGACTTATTTAAACATGCTGAGACACAATTTTTCTCATCTGTACAACAGAAACAATGATAAATTCCTTAGCACATTTGTGAGAATTAAATGAGATAATATATATTTTTTCTTCAAATAGGGCATGCCACATAGTTAATTTTTAATAGAATAACTATGGCTGTTTGCTTTTTTAAAAAAATCTTTCTGAAACAGAGTCTTGCTCCATGGCCCAGGCTACTTTTTGTACTTTTTGTAGAGACAGGCTCTTGCTATGTTGCTCAATCTGGTCTTGAACTCCTGAGCTCAAGGGATCCTCCCACGTTGGCCTCCAAAATTGCTCAGGTAACAGGCATGAGACACCGCACCTGGCTGCTTATTTTTTTATTGTTTATTATTTTTTTTTGAGACAGATATCACTCTGTTGCCCTGGCTAGAGTGCCATGGCATCAGCTTAGCTCACAGCAACCTCAAACTCCTGGGCTTAAGTGATCCTTCTGCCTCAGTCTCCCGAGTAGCTGGGACTACAGTCATGAGCCACCATGCCCGGCTAATTTTTCTATATAAATTTTTAGTTGGCCAATTAATTTCTTTCTATTTATGGTAGAGACGGAGTCTCGCTCTTGCTCAGGCTGGTCTCGAATTTCTGACCTTGATCGATCCTCCCACCTCAGCCTCCCAGAGTGCTAGGATTACAGGCATCAGCCTTCGCGCTCAGCCTGCTTATTTGTTTTAATTGATGACGTTATTTATGTCTTTCCCTTTCCCATTTATCCATGCTTATCACTCACCTCAATTCCTTTGTATATCATTGACTTCTCCTTCTGTCTTCATTTTCAAATTATTTCTCTCATCATGGCTGGGCATAGTTTATCTTCATGAAAAGCTAATATTTATTTCTCTACTAATAAGGGCTATCTGCATGGGTAGTTTGTATATTTGGGGACCACCTTATGCAACCAGTCAAGCAAGGCCTGTGGTCATTTCTGTCTACAGCCCTGGCAAAGTTTACGTACTGGTTCTCCAGTAACTCCAGGGTCAACCAAAACCGCACTATGGATAAATTATGCACGCTTTGTTAAATAAGTGAAAAGAAGTAATTACACACATCTGGTTTACCAGTCTCTTACTAGACAACCATTTCTTTCTAGTTGAGATAGCATGATGGCAGTGGGTGGGGCAAAACTGCCCATTAAATGTAAGGCAAGCGGGGCCTTGTTATTATGCAACATCAGAGCAAAGGCAGAGAAAGGCTTAAAGATCTTGCATTCATCCAAATAATAAGTTTTGGAGCAACCTTCTAAATATCTCTTGCATTTATCTAGGCTCTCCAGACCCATTCCCAAGCCCTCAACAACACCATCCTCACTTCTAGTCCATTCTTTCCTCTGCTGCCAGCATGAGCTTTCTCATTTGCAAATGTGACTATGTCACTTGGCCGCATGGATCATTCAACAGGGCTTCCATCAGACTTGCACAAGGTCTCTCATGGTCTGGCCATGACATACCTCTCCACTGGTGTTTCTTGGTCCTCACAGCTGTATGGCCTCTGGGTCAACCAGACTTTACTGGGGTTTGCAGTTTCTCAAATATTCCATGATATCCTTTGTCCACCAAGCTTTCCCCTGGTGTTAAGTATTCACTAATTAGAATCTCCCTCCACTTCTTCAACTTCTTTGCCTTTGTCCTAATCTAAATATCACTTTCTCTGGGAGTCTTTTTCTGACCTAAGCCTGGAATAATTGCCTCTCTAATAAGTAAACTGTGAATCATGGCACGTATTATGTTATACGGTAATTGACTTTTTACTTGTCTAGATCAGCCTACTAAACCAAAGGGTATATGGGGAAAAGATCATGACTGTTTTGCTCGTCACTATGTACTCAATACTATGCATAGTACTTAACACAAGAGTTAGGCTCTCTACAGATCAATGTTGAAAGAGTAAGCGAATGAATGAAGGTGGCAAAGAATCAGAACTGAGACACCAAGTCATGAAATATTTGGGACGTACTTAAAATTTATTTTTGTTTATCTGAAATTCAAATTTAATTAAGAGTCCTGTATTTTATCTGGCAACTTTACTTCTTAATTAAATACCTCCTTCTGTGTGTCTGACAAATCAATGTACTAATTGCAACCCAAATCTTAGATTATTTATTGCCTGAGCATTTCAATACAGTGAATGATCATGTTACTGGAGATGAATAAATTGCTTCTCTCTCTCTTTCCCTCTCTCTTTTAACAATGGGGATAGTGTAGGTTTCTTGCTTGAATTTCAGTGTTTCAATCCTGGGTTTTATGTGACCTAATCTAATGCGCATTCCTTTACATACTCTATTGTTCTGAACACTGGTTCAGTTAAGTTCCTAGGGACAGCTGTGACCCTTAAAATTGCTAAGTCTTCATCTTTTACACATTCCATTCATAGTCTAATTTGCTGACTCTTTTTGGAGTCTCCCTCTTTTAAATTTTACTTTCATTATTGCACAATGAGTAGTGACTGATGTTGAGTAATTAATGAGTAATCTAATTTCCTTTTTAAAAATACAATACATCTCTCTAATTCAGTTTCACCAACAACTTATTAGAGAAACTTTTTAAGAGCAACTTCATTTTCTCGGTGAACTAATAAGGAAACGAATACTGAAAAAGTTAAGTGACAAGCAATATCATAACAAGATATTGCTAACCAAGAAGGGAAGCATTTTTAATACACAACTGGTTACACAGTTTAATATCTTTGTTGAGCATCTGCTAGACAATAGAAAAATTACTAGATCACTAAGAATTTTCTACCTAAATTTCCACAAAGAAAATTGATTCAAGCCCAAAATTTTTCATTTATTAAGAACATCTATTTAAAGTTTTAGCCTGGGAGCAGTTACAGATGTAAAAATGAGTGCTTGCCAGAAAGAACAGTCTTATTTGGGGATATTATATAGTTTGGCAAGATAAAAAGTAATTGACAACATGCAAAAGTTACAGAAAAAGTTCTGTGAGAACTCAGAAGATATGAGAGAGTTCCCTGGCAGCTGGAGGAACCAGGTAGGACTTTGTTCCTGGTTTTTGTAAAGGAGGTGGTATTGGTCCTGGGCCTTTAGTAGGAATAATTCCAAGAGGGACGAGAATGCACTGCCCTGCAGAAGGATCCCTCCTCTACCTTTAATAGGAGCAACGGTCTATTACTCGAAGTGTACATCCCCTAAAGAAGTCCTCAAACAGTGTTTATACAATGGCCATACATCTGAGAATTTCTAAGACGGTGTTGCAAAATGCTGACAAGGCCTCTAGGCATATTTTAAGAGCATAACTAAAGACACGCTGAGAAAACATGGGGTGGAGAGTTATCTGTGTATGCGATAATTATATATAACCATATTTAATATGTTAAAATATGTATTTAAGATGATTCCAAATAATTACCTCTGTGGCTGAATACTGTAGACGGTTATCTGAAGAACTTTCCCTAAGGTTAATTACAATCAGTCCTTCAGTTGACAGACATGAACACTCCTTAAAGAGCTAGGGGACTTTTCCCAGTTCAGAGCTCAAAGTAGTAGAAACCACTTTGACATAGGATGACTTAGGAGGAAGTTTCCATGGGTGTGCGACAGTGCATGAAGGAACAACTCCAGGAGAGGTCTGTAGGGATTTTTATCTCCTACACCTTGGTTCTGATTCATTTTCTAGGCTCCTGGAGATCTCAGCTATCTGAGCCAAAGGGTGTGGAAGGAAATTGCAAGGTTAAACCCCGAGCCTTCCTCCTAGACTTTTCCAGTATAGCAGGAGATGTTCTCCTAGCAAGTTTACCTCCTTCATTTTGTTCTCCTGAGTTCTGTGCAATTGGAATATGAATGTGAATGGCAGGGAAGGCCAACAGATGGAAACAGGAAGTAAGTCCACTAACCCTAATCTGTATTCCAAAATCCAGAAAGCTCTACAAACTGAGTTTTTGTAACTCATTTGGCAGCAAAATCTGACCTCATCTGAACTCATTTGAAAGCAAAATCTTACCTGGACTGACATGAGGCTATTTATAATCTTTGGCCAGCTAGCATAAATATTCATATGTTTTACTGCAGAAATCTTAATGTATTTTAGTACGGAGCGCTGTCCCAGAGTCTGCTGGGAATGTAAATAATATACAGTACATACACTGTGTTACTTTTCTAAAAATCCAAGATAATTCTGAGTTCTGACATCTGGCCCCAGGGCTTTGGATAAGGCCTTGTGGTCCTACAGTGCAAAGTGTCCCATTGATGGTACATAGGGTGAAGAGCTGAGCTGACTGCAGAGAAGAAGGAACTTGGTTCAGTTAATAGTGTTTCTGGGCCGGGTGCGGTGGCTCTCGCCTGTAATCCTAGCACTCTGGGAGGCCGAGGCGGGTGTATCACTCAAGGTCAGGAGTTTCGAAACCAGCCTGAACCCCGTCTCTACTAAAAATAGAAAGAAATTAATTGGTCAACTAAAAATATACAGGAAAAATTATCCGGGCATGGTGGTGCATGCCTGTAGGCCCAGCTACTCAGGAGGCTGAGGCAGGAGGATTGCTTGAGCCCAGGAGTTTGAGGTTGCTGTGAGCTAGGCTAACACCACTGTACTCTAGCCCCGGGCAACAGAGTGAGACTCTGTCTCAAAAAAAAAAAAAAAAAAAAATAGTATTTCTGAATTTTCACTCTTTAGCATACTAAATTAGTATTTTTCTAAATCAGCTGGTTTTAATATGTGATCTCAGGACACTGGAAATTTGTAAGCTATCTTATGTGGTCTATACTTTTATTGACGTATATAAAAAATATATGTATGCTTTATAGTGACAGCAAGAGATTATTGATAGCTTATAGAAGCCTAGCCAGTTTGTTCTTCCTTCTTACCCACCTCCTTTCTTTATGTGGGATGTGTTGGCAAGTGGGGAAAATAGTAGTTCTGGTATGAAGACTAGCAGGCTCAAGACCCAGGAAGAGAACGGTGTCTCAGTTTGAATCCGAAGTTCGGAAAACCTCTCTTACTTGGAGTAGGTTCAGCCCTTTTCTTCCGTTCAGGCCTTCAACTGATTCAGTGAGGCCCACCTTAAGAAGGGCAATCTAGGCCGGGCGCGGTGGCTCAAGCCTGTAATCCTAGCTCTCTGGGAGGCCGAGGTGGGCGGATCCTTTGAGCTCAGGAGTTCGAGACCAGCCTGAGCAAGAGCGAGACCCCATCTCTACTATAAATAGAAAGAAATTAATTGGCCAACTAATATATATAGAAAAAATTAGCCGGGCATGGTGGCGCATGCCTGTAGTCTCAGCTACTTGGGAGGCTGAGGCAGCAGGATTGCTTGAGCCCAGGAGTTTGAGGTTGCTGTGAGCTAGGCTGACGCCACCGCACTCACTCTAGCCTGGGCAATAAAGTGAGACTCTGTCTCAAAATAAATAAATAAATAAATAAAGAAGGGCAATCTGCTTTACTCAACCTATCAATTTAAATGTTAATTTCATCCAAAAACATTCTCACAGAAACACTTATAATAATAATGCTTAACAAAATATCTGGGCACCCCATGGCCTGAGCAAGCGGATACATGAAATTAACCAACACAGAAGAGGACCACAGGCTTGGTGTTTAATAAACTTGTGGTCACCATCTAGAAATTTTTAGTACTCTTATCTCTGAATTCATATTTCCTAATAGCAATCCAATGGGACAGTGGAACATGTGCCAGGAGTCTTGGTTCACCCACGACCCTGCCTCCCACCAACTCCCTGCTTCCTGGGACCAGTTCGTGGCTGCCTGCTCCTCTACCCCTGCCCATGCACACTGCTGTCTTCTTCCCCTGACATGGATCCTGGGCACAAACGTGGAAGGATCAGGATTGGGCGTGTGCACCCTACAGGCCAAGTTATAGCGCAGGGTCCCAGACACCTGGAAGGTCTGTGCCTACACATGAGCATCCTATGCCCGAAGTAATGTGACATTAAATAGCAAATAATAATAATAATAATAAATTTACCCTTATAGATCAAGAAATAGACTATGGAAGAAGGGGAAAATGGTTTTCCTGATTTTTTGAACTAGGGGCCCTGAATTTCCACTTTTCATGGAGTCCCACAAGTTACGTGGCTGGCACTGGATAGGAAAAATACTCAATGAAATCTTTAGCTGCTTCCTCCTCACACACACAGAGTGATTTTCTGTTGTTGCTCCTATTTTTGGCAGCATGGATGAAAGCGATGAAGAAGTTCAAGAATCAGTCAATTCAACAGATATTTTAACCTTGAGTCATAACTGACTTTCTCCTCTGCCTCACTTTCCATTTCCAGACTACATACAGTCCTGCCGATGTTTGCCAATAGCTGTCACAACCACTCTTTTTTATTCCTTTCCACTACTACCAACTTAGTTCAGAAATAGTTTTCCCATTCTTTCCCTTCCCCTTTGCTTTCTCCTTCCTGTCCTTCCTCTCTACTGCCCTCTCCCTCTTCCTTCCTCCTCCTCTTCCTTTGCCATCATCACTACCACCATCATTACAATTATGCCTATATTGTGTCAGATATTGTGTTAGGTGTTTCATGTATTATTTAATTTATCCCTCACAATCACCCAGCAAGTACATGAAATTACTCCCCCTTTGCAGATGAAAAACAGTGGCTCAGGATTTGCACATGGCCGTATTGCCAGTAAGTGATAAGGCTGAAAGGTATCCTCTGTATGCTCTGAGTATAGCATACTATTCTACCATAACAGCCTCCTGATTTAAATGGCTCGTCTGTTGCCTTCAAAAACAAGTGCAGGCTGGGCGCGGTGGCTCATGCCTGTAATCCTAGTACTCTGGGAAGCCAAGGCGGGCAGATTGCTTGAGGTCAGGAGTTCAAAACCAGCCTGGGCAAGAGCAAGACCCCATCTCTACTATAAATAGAAAGAAATTAATTGGCCAACTAATATATATATACAAAAAATTAGCCAGGCATTGTGGTGCATGCCTATAGTCCCAGCTACTTGGGAGGTTGAGGCAGTAGGATTGCTTGAGCCCAGGAGTTTGAGGTTGCTGTGAGCTAGGCTGATGCCACAGCACTCACTCTAGCCTGGGCAATAAAGTGAGACTATGTCTCAAAAAAAAAAAAAAAAAAAAAACCAAAAAAAAGTGCAAAATTCTTTGCCCAGCATTCTGGGACCACCACAACACAACTATATCTACATTCTAATCTTATCTTTGATTATACCCACATTAGTCAGGTCTTTTTCAGTTGCAAGTGTCAGAAACTTAACATAGCTTAAACACAAAAGGAATTTATTGGCTCCTGTAACTGGAAAGTCTAAGGTGGGAGGAGAGTTTCACTTCAGATGCAGTTGGCTCCAAGAGTTCAAACTCTGGCCCCAGGACTCCTTTTCTTCCCCTCTTAGCTCTTCGTTTTTCTGAGTTGGCTTGGGCAGACTTCTCTGCAGTGATGCCCATTGCGGAGCTAAATTTCCACTGTCTTCATAGCCAGCAATCATGGAAAAGTGAACCTAATCCCTTCTCCTCTGACATGCATATTAATTCCCCCAAAGGACTCTAATTGTCAGGTCATGTGCTTACTCCAGAGAAGTTGCCTGTTCTGGGCCAGGGGCATAATGTTCTGATTGGCCAGACCAAGTCCCAAGTCCATTCTTGTGAGGTAGAAAGCAGAGGTGTGTTGTTGACGGAACAATCAGAATCACAAAGAACAGTGGAGGAGCAATTCCTGAAAGCAAGGGATGTACATCAGACAAACAAACCAAAATGTACCCCTTAAACTTCCCACACAAAGTCTGTGAGAACACAAAGTCAACTTGGAATGAGGAAGGTATGATTTTCCTGACTCTAGGCTACTGTCAGTTTCTGAACAGAGTCTTGCTAGAGTGCAGTGGTGTGATCATAGCTCACAGCAAACTCAAACTCCAGGGTTCAAGTGATCCTCCTGCCTCAGCCTCCTCAGTAGCTGGGACTGCAGGCAAGCACCACCACGTCTGGCTAATTTTTCTATTTTTAGTAGAGACAGGGTCTCACTTTTGCTCAGGCTGGTCTCAAACTCCTAAGCTCAAGTGATCGTCCCTCCTCAGCCTGCCAGGGTTAGAGGTGTGAGCCACCACGCCTGGCCTCGGCTACTGTTAAATCTGCCCACTCTCCCTCCCCCCACTTCAAGCACCGGAATACTTTCTCTTTCCTAATGTTTGTCCCTATTTCAGGACCTCGATTAAGTCTCCCCTCTTCCATGAAGCTATACCCACCTCTTCTTACAAAGGGATCTTATCTTTCTCATTATCTGGTGTTTATCTACTTATACATACTACCCATGCCTCAAAGATGTGGGCATGAACAAAGCAAAAAGCAAATCCGCAGCCTCAGTCCCACGTTTGGATGAGGTTTAGCTTCTACAGGCAGTTCAAGCCATCATCTGTTGTGCCAGAAACAAGTTTTCCTGCTGCTTGGAGAGTAAGTCCTGATGCTCTCTCCTTCAACACTGTCTTGTATCCCCTTGGTGGCACCAGCCTAGGGAGTTGGGGCAGTGACTTTAACGCACAAAGTCCTAGCTCGTTCCTCTTTGCTTCCAGTGAGAGTTTGCTAGCTGGCATCAAGACATCTGCAAGAGGGGCCATCTCCTGCAAAGCCAACCCCCTCCCTCCTGGAGATTCCCATAGTGCCTTCTCCTCTGTCACTTATTTGGCACTCACCACAGACTGTCTTGTCTTGTTGAATGTCTTTGCATTATTAATATTGGCCAAATTAATACCACCAAAATAATAACTAGTAATTTGTGGCAGCATGTAAGTCCCAGATAAATTATGCAGATAATAATAATTATAGAGGCCAAGAGCATTTATGGAGCACTTAATAATTGCTCAGCCCTGTGCTAAGCACTGCCTGGGTGAGACACTTGAAAATGTAGAAGATAAGGTTTCTTTCCTCAAAGCAAGTGTCATCTTGCTGTAGAGACCAAATTCTCCAGAAATAGAGAGCAAGTTTATGCTGTGCTGCAGGCTATTGACTCTGAGAATGACTGAGCAACAGGATTCAGGCTTACGGCACTCAAGGAACCAGTTCTGATATGATTTGAATGTGCCCGCAAAGTTCATGTTTTGGAAACTTAATCCCCAAGGCAACAGTGTTGGGAGGTGGAGCCTAACAAGAGATGATTAGATCATGAGTGGTTTGCTCTTACGAATGGATTAACGTTGCTATTGCAAGAGTGGGTTAGTTATCAGGAGAGTGGGCTTGTTATAAAAGCTCTCTTGCTCTCTGGTGCTCTCTTGCCCTTCTGCCTTCTGCCATGGGATGACACGGTGAAAAGGCCCTCACCAGAAGCTGGTGCCATGCCCTTGGACTTCCCAACTTCCAGAACCTCAAGCCAAATAAATTTCTATTATTTATATATTACCCAGTCTGTAGGTAATTACCCCGTATTTTGTTACAGCAACACAAAACAGACCAAGACAAACTCCAGTCACTACAACTTCATTTTAAGGCCTGATGCAGACTGGGAATCCACAAGGGGAATGAGGACTAGGAATTCATAATAATATAGGTTGTACATATGCATGGTAATAGTAACAGAGTACATAAAATAAAGCTTTCAGAAGTCTGAAGGACATGATGTAAACCAACTGAAGATAGGAAATACTCCAGACCAGATTAATTTTTGATTGTGTCAATCTACACTGATACAATAATCATTGTGTTTTTAGCTATAATACAAATACACAGGTTTAGCTATCATAACAAAGGCCTCTTAAATAATACAGAAGGTTATTTTGCCATTACCATCTTAACTGTCCAAAAGTGAGCTATCCAGCATTAATACAGCAGCTCTACCTTACCTTCTTCTGTCTCATTTTGCCATCCTTGACATGCAACTTCCATTTCGAAGTCGAAGACAGCTAGTCCAGGTTCTGCCATCACTTTCGAATCACAGTCAATGGAAAGAAGAAAAGAAGTGAGGAGTAAGCATGCTCATGCCTTTGAAGGCACAATTCAGAAGTGAAACACATCACTTCTGCTAATAGCCTATTGGCCCACACTGGGAAGCTGAGGCGGGAGGATTGTTTGAACTCAGGAGTTCGAGACCAGCCTGAGCAAAAGTGAGATCCCATCTCTACTGAAAAAATAGAAAGAAATTAGCAGGACAACTAAAAAAAAATAAAAAATTATATATATATATAAAATTAGCAGGGCAATGGGTGCATGCCTGTAGTCCCAGCTACTCGGGAGGCTGAGGCAGGAGGATCGTTTGAGCTCAGAAGTTTGAGGTTGCTGTGAGCTAGGTTGATGCCATGGCACTCTAGCCCAGGCAGCTGAGTGAGATTCTGTCTCAAAAAAAAAAAAAAAAATAGCCTATTGGCCAACACTTAGTCACATGGCCTTACCTACCTGCAAGTAAGGCTGGAAAATATGGTTCTTGGTTGGGCTGCCATTTGCTTAGCTAAAACTGAAGAAGTGCTATTACTAAGGAATGGAAAGAATATAGGAGGGAGTATAACTAGCAATAAGTAAAATTAATATAATTAATATTAGAATTAATAGAATTAATAAAATTAATTTAATAGAAATTAAATAAAGATGGGATGGAGAGAAATACTTTATCTACTACCAGTTACTGATACAGAAATGTTAGCAAAATTTTTCAAATTGTTGAATGTAAAAACAGTTCTCTTTTGATCTTTAAGCTTGCTTTCTGTCCCAAGTACCTTAAAGTCCATCTTACTTTCTTTTAATTCCATTGTTTCTTCTATCATTCACAAAAGAGTTAATAGACCTAACAGGAATAAGATACTGACAAACATTAGTTCATCCACTTAGCAGATTTTCTTGAGGGCCTATTATATGTGAAGCACTGTCCTAGCTGCTTGGATACATCAATGAATAAACCTGATATTCCTGCCTTGTGTGGCTCACATTCTAGTAAGGGGTGGGTAATACAAAGTACACAAGACACATTAGTTCCCATGGCAACAAGGCTAATTATATCCTCAAGGAGATGTTGAGGTCCTAGAAGGGCAGGAATGACATTCCCTGGTGTTATAGCCCTATAGTAGCACTCAGGTAGTGAGTGCACCAGACATTTGGTGCAAGAGTCTTACCAATGCAAATAAACGTCTTTCTATAGTCCTTTGGATCAAAATTTCATTGAGAATATAATTTTGGTAACCTTGATACATTTTTTTTTTACTATCAACTGATTAGTGTATTCAGCTATGATTTTCTTGTGTTAGAAACGCAACCTGAAGTAGCTTAGACCAAAAAAAAAAAAGATAATGCTTTATGTGGAGAACTGAATGATTGAATGATCTTAGGGAAAAATGGAATAAAACCTTCAAATGCAGCCAGCACTTTCTCTGTCTCTGTCTTATTCTCTGTCTTATTCTCTGTCTTATTCTCTGTCTCTAGGTGTATGTTTTTTTTTTTTTTTTCCTCTGAAGATTGGCTTCCTTTATATGGTAAGAAACACCATACCTCCAAATTTCAGACCCTATGTTCTCATATAAGAAACTGTGGGATTGTCTGCAAAGCTCTAATTTGAAAAATTCCAACACAGCACTTCAATTGGCCAGGCTTGGGTCAAATGTCTTACTCTATACTGATAATCTATGACTAAAGAATGAGTGTAATATCACAGACACGACCCCTGGGTACCTACTTCTTGGATATCTTGAGCTTAGCATGGGAGCAATTTGATGAGCTGTCATAAGATATGAGAACATTTCATCCATTGCTTCTCTAAGAAGAGGTACCCAAGATAAGTGAGATATGACCAGAATTTTTCTGAAAATTTCTTTGTAGAATTATTTTGAAAAAATGTTAACAACTCTGTCTGCCAGAGTCTGATCCCAGGTCTTCAATTTTTTGAAAGAATTTTTAAAGCTGTGTCAGGAATATCAGGCTAGTGAAGCATGAGGTCACAATTGAATGTGTGTATTAATTGTTTTGTTTTGCTTTGAAATAGGCCTCAGGTGTCTTTCAAATGTATATGCCCACAAGCGAATGGGTGGTTCAAGAAGGTCTTTCATAACATCCATAGATAATTATCTTTAAAAACAAGAAACTGAAACATTAATGTAAAATATATTCTGCAAACAATGAAGCCTTTTATTTTAAAATGTCAAGGTCCCAGAAAAACAGCTTCAAGTTTATAATCTTTGTTTTCCATTTGGTGGTGATGTGCATTATAATTTTTTCTCCCCCAGATGAGGATGTTTTGAATCAAATAATACGTCTTCCTTCCTTTGTGACTATGCCAAGAGTGACAGCAGAGTTCATTTTCATTATCTTAACATTTTTTCCAAGGATTTGTACAGGTCGACTAACATTTCAAACACCAGGGCAGGGGATCTGTTTTTCTGGGCTTTGTAAGATACTTAATATAGTGATAATATATGGGCATACAAATATTTTGCCATTATACTAAAATAACACATAGTGTCCAGCCTCCTACAGGGTACAAAAGGCCAAGCTTTGTCTTCTATATTCAAACTAGCTGAAAAATCAGAACTCTTTTCATTTGCAATCTCTCTGCTTTCTAAAAGGAAACTGGAATATCTGTGGTCAAATATTTTCCCTGGGTCAAATCCAAATCCAGGTTGAGTTCTCCATGAGCTCTCCAAACCTCCTGGTGCTGCCGTTGCTTCTTCTTCTTTTTTTTGCGGGGGGCGGTTACCTTGATTTTTTTCAGCCATCTTAAATGGCTTGATTTATCGTCCATGTTACTGAAACAAAAACTAGCCTTTGAGGTAACCCAAATTGCCTAATCACTGATTTTCAAACTGGTGTTTTTCAGCACCTGATCCTGGCCTGGCACTGGGACCTTACAGAATGTTCTACATTGGAGAATTCTGGGTGGTCTTGAGGTCCTTTCCCAGGAATAAGTGGTGCCAGGCATAGCAACAATGGGAGGAGCATGAGAAGATGTCCTTTCAAAGCCAAGATGCTTTTTCAGATGCTAGAGCTGTTCAGTGATATTGGCAGCCCCACCTGCCTGCCCCATCCTCTCCCTTACCACACTCCCAGGCCAATGAGGAAAAGGGCTACAGAGCAGCATCAAACGGGCATTCAAGCCTAGAGCTCTGTCTACATCAGCAGCCCCCTCCATCCTCCTGCTCACAAACAGGCAGTTGTCTATTTTTACTTTGACTAGACTCTACTTCCGTTTACCTCAGTCATATCCTTTATAGATTTATTTCTCTCCCTTCCCCCTCTTTCCTCTTTCCCACTGTTATTTATAAATGTTTACTTGTTTACAGAGAAGGGAACGGACTTTAAAACTAGACTGCTGAGACAATCGCTAACTGAACACCGTCCAGGGGCCCGCTTTTAAACATCACAGTCATTTCTGTCAATCTCTTTTTGGTCGTCACCCCCTGGATTGAGAAGACCAACAGCAGGAAGGGTGGGTGGTGACTCAAACCCAGAACCCAAAAAAACAAACACCCACTAATGACTCACATGCTGGAACAGGGAGATTTTTGAGACTTTCCTTTGCTAAAAAAATGCATATGCAAACAGCATTCCCATCAGCAAGAGGTTCAGCCGGCTCCTCCTGCGCTCGGGCTCTGCTGAGGTGGCTGCGAGTCAGGCATGTGTCACTGATCCAGAGATGGAGTTTACTGGGTTAGTAGATGGAGGCGGCTGGGGCTTGAATTTCTTCTTTTCTTTTTGCTAAACGCCTGCTAGAGAAAATCCGATGTTTCCTGTGTGAGTCAGTTTTGAGTGTATCTGCTTCTGGGACACTAAGGACATTTTAGTCACCACTCTGCATCCCTCTGCTTGTTTTAATTGTGGTTTTAATTAGCAAGCAGGTCACCTGAGCAGAGGTGTGGCCTTTTATTTGAATGTGGATTTTCTGGCTGTGTGGTCCTCGGTTGGCCACTTGGATCTTATTTATAATAATAAAGGAATTTTTTGTAGTGCTTTTTCTTTTGAAAGTTTAAGGGGCTTTACTGAACTTTAAATATAAACTTAGGGCCCTTGGTTTATATTTAGATGTAAAAAAATGGGTGATGAAGATGGGGGATCCTTTGTGGCAAATTGCTTTGAAACCCTGAGATGAAAGAGAACCCGTAAAAGGAAATTAACCTCATTTATTTTTTAAGCAGCATTTTGCATGCGTGTGTGGACAAATGTAATTTGAGGCGGCTTGAATTAAGAGACTCTTCTTCACTCTACTCATAACCCTCCCCGTCTCCAGCTGAATCGAAGGACCTCTTTCTTCTTTTCGCTTCTCTATTTCCCAAGCCAGAGCTTGTCTGGTAGGGATGGAAGATCAGATTCAGACTTGTTAACCCCCTTTCCCTCAGTTCTGACCCTAGGCACCGTACTGCTCCCTGGCTGGGCTTCCCCCAGGGGGACCCAGTCTCCTTCGTGGAGGAAAGCAAAGTTCAGTACGGAAAGGGAAAAGGGAAGTATGTCGAGGGGGAGACCCCTGCTTGGCTTTGCCTCCACAATTTCTGAGAACTCTCATTACATTCCTGAGTCCATTATTGCGTACATGGCAAGGCACTTATGTAAGTGCTTTGGGACAAGGCTTACATTTAGCTGGAACACACTGGTACCACCAGGCATGTGGCTAAAATATTGAAATACTCCTATAGTGATTTGTAAATAGCCATCGCCCCTGCCTTCACTACTGTTAAATATTTTTATTTTTGTCTCTGGTTTGTGAGCTAGGAGGTCTTCTTTCTTTCTTTCTTTTTTATTTTTTGAGACAGAGTCTCACTCTGTAGCCTGGGCTAGAGTGCTGTGGCGTCAGCCTAGCTCACAGCAACCTTAAACTCCTGGGCTTAAGTCATCCTTCTGTCTCAGCCTCCCAAGTAGCTGGGACTATAGGCACGCACCACTATGTCTGGCTATTTTTTTCTATATATTTTTAGTTGGCCAATTAATTTCATTCTATTTTTAGTAGAGATCGGGGTCTCACTCTTGCTCAGGCTGGTTTCAAACTCCTGATCTTGAGCCATCCCCCCCACCCTCGGCCTCCCGGAGTGCTAGGATTACAGGCATGAGCCACTGCACCGGGCTGTTTTTTCTTAGTTTCATACAGTGTTTAATATGTCCTGTATATACTAATATGCATAGTATTTAAAATGCACATATTAATTGATTGGGGGAGGAAAATGGAAAATTCCTGATGCTTTTTTAGGCTGTCAGGGTGGTGAGAGACCTGCTTGGAGTTTCCCTACAAACCTATTTGAATGCTTCTAGGAGAGAATTTAGAACTCGAATTCTCCCATTCACTCGCTCAGGGGTTCTGAAACAAGGGAGGCACACACAAAGATCAGTGACTGAATGGGGAATCATACCCTTCCATTTATGAAGAGCCAGCCAAGGGCCTAATAACCTCTGGTAGGCTGGGCTGGAGGCCCGGCCTGGGGCTCAAGTGCTCTCTGCTCCATGCTCACTTAGAGACCCGGCTGCAGATGCACAGATGCCGAATTGGAGGAGGCCAGTGTTGCTGAACCCACCCCTTCAAGGCAAGTGGTCTGGAAACAGAAAGCTGGACCATGTCCCCGGGATGCTAGAGGAAGAATGGAGGGGAAAGGGGAATGAACAGAGCCTGGTCTCTGCCTTCAAGGTACACCCCCCAAAATGTGGCCCCATCAATGTCTCAGATTTTTTGCCAATCAGAACTTCTTTTCTGATGAGGGAAAACGGAGGAGGGGAAGATGAGTCCTGTTGACACAGCCCCTAACATTACCCAGAGGACTAATTCTATCTAACTGTACCAGTTGAGCGTGGTGTTGAGTTAAAAGTACAGGTTGGACCTGGTATGGGGAGGGATACCCAACTTCTCTCCTTTTGTGGTGTACTTCTTTCTACCTCTCCCTGGGCTCTAAAGAGATTTCAGAAGTGGCAGATAGCCCAGTCCCCTAAACTCACACCTTAGGGTTGTGTCTCTCTCCCTTCATTACACATTGGAATCATCTGAGGTTCTTTGAAAAATAGATTCTGATGTGTCAAGGACGTGGCCTGGGCATCAGTATTTTTTAAAGCTTTCCAAATGATGTAGTGGGCAGTCCGGGTTGAGATCCACCCCAGATGGGCTCTGAGAGCGAAAAGCTGACCCATTTCATAGTGAATCTTGCTAGCGTCTTTTTCAAGGGGAGCTATTTCATTATCTTCTCTTTGGGCCAAATGAATGTATTTACAACACACACGTGGCACATGAGGTCCTTACTCAAATTGCTTCATCAATCTACCTTTCAACAGACTTGCTGGGCCAATAAGGAAAAACACATAATTTGCCCCTGCTGTCCCTATAAAGGCCACATAATTTCAAATGATGTGATATCATCATGCTTTCTTGGACAATATGTTCCTAGATTCTGTGTTCTGGGTCATTTTCTTCCTCTTGTGCAAAAAGACTAAAACAAACACCCAATTTTCCTATTCTTCTGTTAAAAACAATAGAAAAAAAATCATGTATTAGCTGTTTATTACAACCAGGTACTCCAATAGGTTATTTTGAGGCACAGTATGTAATGTAATCTTTTTTTACAACTTTTACTTTTTATCAAAGTTGTATATGTATATGCTTTTAAATGTTAAATGAAGCAATCCTCTACTTTTTTCTTTCTTCTTCTCCAATTTCTCAATTGTCTCAAAGACAATCACATTTACCCTTTGAACTGTTGCTTTCACATTTTCCACTATATGTTTTAGTAATAGGTTTATCCCACAATTTCTTGTTTTCCTACTTTTGGAGAAAATCTGTTGGTTTCCTAATGTGAAAGACAAGGAAGTAACTTACTCTAACTCTACTATACACACAAATACTTCCTCTCTGACATCCTAATTAAGGCATACATTTTGCTTAGATCAATATTCAGTTAATTATTTAATATTATTCATCATATAGTATGCTGATTACATTTTGTTTCTTGACTAACTCATTTTCTCTGGATTTAATAATTATCTCATTTTTTATTTGCTCAATTTTCTATGTACCGTATAACTTATCTTCAAGCTCTCTTCCAGAAGAATGCATCTTCTATGAATATGTTCAAGTACATCAGATACTCAATCAAATTCCACTTTTTTTAAAGGATGATTGGTACTGTTGCCCACTTTGTGTATGCTCCAATCTGGACTGGTGCTCTAGACTTGACAGAGCTGATATCATAGGATACTTCTTCATCATCATCTCAGGGATAATCTTTACCTCTGCTATGTTAGATCTCTGGTTTCTTGAATACCATGTATTCCTCTTTCCTGGTTTACTCCCTTGTATTGGTGGAACATATCCTCCGGTAGCGTCCTGAGGAAAGTTGTATGGGAGGAAACTCATTTGAGACTTTGCATATTCAGAAATGTCTTTATTCTAGCTTCATGCTTGGTGAATAGTTTGGCTGGGTATATAATTCTAAATTGGGACTCATTTTCTTTCAGAATTTGGAAGTATTTGTTATCTTCTAGGTTCTAGGGTTTTGTTTGGAAATTCACTGCCATTCTGATAACCAACCCCTTGTATTTTTATATTCTAAAAGATTTTAGGATCTTCTCTTTTTATGGATCTCACTATTATGAAATTTCATGATTACATGCCTTGGCATAATTTGTTTTCATTTATTGTCCTGGCTCTTGGTGGGCTCTCTCAGTCCAGAAAACTAGTGTCCTCTACTTCTGGAAATATTCTCTGTCATCCAGGCTGAAGTGCAGTGTGCAATCATAGTTCACAGCAGCTTCAAACTCCGGGGCTCACGGGGTCCTCTCACCTCCCATATGGCTGGGATTACAGGTATGAGTCACCATGCCCAGCCTGGAAATATTCTTGTGTTATTTCTTTGATAATTTCCTCCCCTCTATTTTCCATACTCTTTCTTTCTGGAACTTTTATTAATTAGTTATTGGATGTCTGTGACTGGTTCTCTCTTTTTATTATGTTGTATTTTCTACTTTTCATCTGTTTATATTTTATTTCCACTTTCTGGGAGTTTTCCTTAATTTTATCTTTTAATTCTTCTATTGAGTTTTTTCATGTCTACTATAATGTTTTTATTTTCTAAAGACTTGTTTTAATTCTGTTTGTTTTCTCTCTTAAATAGCATCTTATTCCTGTTTTGGGGCTGTAATATGTATTTATTTTTTACCTTTCTAAGAATATTAATAATATTAATTGGAAGTTTTCTTCTTCATGCATAGCTGTTTCCTCCAATTGGCTTTTTATTTCTCCCATGTTATTGTTGTTTTATTTAGTTTTTACATTACAGATTTTCCTTGGATTCTAGTAGCCATTGATTTTTCCATTTATGTTTAATAATGGTAGACTGTAAAGCTGATTCAAAACTCTGAATGTGGGGGCTGAGCTGCTTGGGCTCTGGGTTAGAGAACCCCTGAGGTCAGTGTATTTGGGCCTTTTTTATTAGGTTGGTCAGATTTCCCCAGAAAATACTCCTTCCATTTTCTGCCCAAAAGAGGTTACAGGTCTGACTGCCAGTGCTCCTGGGAGAGAGGACTGGACAGGTGGGCAGGTAATATCTTACAATACTCTGAATTCCTTCACTTAATCCTTTTGTTTTTTGTCATGGACCCTGTCTGCTCAACTGTGCCTAGCATTACCCAGATCCAGAAATTCTTTTTTTCCCCTCTCAGAAAATAAACTTTCAGACTTCTGCCAGAGTGAGAGGTGGGCAGCTTGCCCAATAACATGGAGTGGGAGAGGGGATATAGGGATATTATTTCTCTAATGTCCTTCAACACTCCCTTTATCTTTCACTCCCAGAGGGTTTCATCAATTCCCAAACCTTTTGATGACTTTTAAGCTAGCTTCCTCCACTGTAGTTTTAAGATATAGCTTTCATAGGTTTTCAAATTTGATTACCCCTTGTTCATTTCTCTTCTTGTCTCCAAAATTCTGTTACTACAGTTTCCTTCTGTGCTCCATCCATTATAATGGGGTTATGCCTTATAAATTTACTTTGATTGAAGCTGTAGTCAGGTTTTAGGAGGAATGTGGTCTATTCACCATCTTTACATAGAAGCCATCATATTTAATCTCTGCCATGTATTGAGAGACAAGTAGAATTATTATTACCATTTTATATATCACAAAATGAATCATTAAGTCACACAGTTAGTATAATAGTCAAACTTAGATCTTCTGAGTCCAAATCCATTGCTCTTTCCATTATCCTATTCCCCTTAGACTTAAAATTTGGATAAAATAAATAAGCAAAACATTGATCATGGTAATTCAGTTACATTAGAACAAAGGAAATCACATGGTGAGAAGAGTATAAGACAAAAAAGAATTAACAAAGTAATTAAAGAGGTAAAAGTTTTATTTTACTCTGAAAACAGAGAATTACATATCTCTAAAGAATTTCCCTGGGCCAGGCACAGTGGTTCATGCCTATAATCCTAGAACTTTGGGAGGCCAAGGCAGGAGGATCTCTTGAGGCTACAAGTTCAAGATCAATCTAAGCAAGATACAGAGTCCTCATATCCATAAAAAAAAATCAATTAATCATGTGGTGGTATGAGCCTATAGTCCCAGTTACGTGGGCTGCTAAAGCAGGAGGTTCACATGAGCCCAGGAGTTTAAGGTTGTAGTGAGCTATGATGATGTCACTGCACTCTAGCCTGGGCAACAAAGTGAGACCCCCGTCTCAAAAAAACAATAAAAAAAAAAAAAAAAAAGAGAGAGAGAGTGAGAAAGAGAGAATTTCTCTGAATAAAATTTAATCTAGGCTAACCATCTAAAAGAATATATCACCCTATATTGTGCATCGTGTCCTTCAACCCTAGAATTATTAAAATTAGGTAGTCATTTCATTCCAAGAAACAAATCTATTCAAGCTAGCTCTCACAAAGGTGAAAAGAAACCATCTCATGAACATTAAAGAATGGGAAACCTGCACATCTTAGGTTAAAAAATTATTAAATCAGAAAAAAGGCTAAGTTAGAAAATTGGTTTGCTATGTAATTAAGGAACATAATAATTTTTATTTTTTATTTATTTATTTATTTAGAGGCAGAGTCTTGCTGTGTTGCCCAGGCTGGAGTGCCATGACATCAGCCTACCTCACAGCAACCTCAAACTTCTGGGTTCAAGTGATCCTCCTGCCTCATCCTCCCAAGTAGCTGGGACTACAGGCATGTGCCACCATGCCTGGCTAATTTTTTTTATATACATGTAGATTTTTAGTTGTCTAGCTAATTTCTTTTTTTTTTTTTTAGTAGAGATGGGGTCTCACTCTTGCTCAGGCTGGTCTCAAACTCCTGAGCTCAAATAATCCTCTGGCCTTGGCCTCCCAGAGTGCTAAGACTACAGGCATGAGCCTCCACAACTGGCTGGATTTTTAATTTAACAGTTATGAAATACGAACCAAATGTTAGGGCTATATGGGTCTGGTTTCCTGTCTAGAAAACCAACATGAAAATATTTTTCAAAATGTCTTCTTTCTGTGTATGAATAACTTCCTGGAAACTTCTGTGCAGAATTTAGCACAGTTCACTGGCTTGAACCATGTTAGGTTACTAATTTACATTATGGATATTTTGTTTTTATTTTTATATATTTATTTTAATCTGAAAATTATCTGACTTTCTCCAAAAGAAATGTCTTATACATATTTTCTGGGTCTGAAAAGTGTTTTTGTAACCATAGCACAAATATTTATTTACTTGCTGTTTTCTTTTTCATTTCACAACCATGTATATTTTATTTCATTTTTTTCCGAAGGTGGCATAACACTTTATTTCTTCTGAACAAAGAATTACACATCACACCATGATAAACGGTATAATATTAGCTGCCTAAAAATTATGCCAATGTTAGGGGGTGGAGTAAGGTTATAATTGTTTTTAAATACAAATACCATTTAGCTTTCAAAGAATTCCATGCTGGTTCTATTTGAGCCTTTACCAATTCACAGTCAACATGTTCTCTTGGTCTGAGATCTTTTTGTGGGCATTTCACTTTTACTTTATTACAACCACATCAACAGTAGCCAGAAGGATGAGGAATGAGGGATATCTCTCCCTGTAGGTTCTCAGACTTTTGGATGCTGCATTGTGTCTTTTATTCCTTTTAAGCTGAGACACTAAAAACACAACAAAGCAAAACAAAACCTAGAGGTCAAACTTTAACTTGCTTTGAAAACAAAGTGCAACTTGTTCAGATGCTGGATATAGAAGATAATCAAATTTGTTTATTTGGGGTCTACTTATTGATCATATAGGTTCCTAGACTCTCACCCAGTTTAATTGTTAAGGCACAACTCCAGGCTGGGAGAGGTGGCTCACACCTGTAATCTTAGCACTCTGGGAGGCCAAGGTGGGAGGATTGCTTGAAGTCAGGAGTTTGAGACCAGCCTGACCAAGAGCGAGATCCCGGGCACCAAAAATAGAAAAATTAGCTAGGCACAGTGGTGCATCTGTAGTCTTAGCTACTGGGGAGGGTGAGACAGGAGGATCGCTTAAGCCCAGGAGTTTGATGTTGCAGTGAGCTATGATTATGTAACTGCACTCTAGCTGGGGCAATGGAATGAGACTCTGTCTTTAAAAAGAAGGAACAAAAAAAACAGATAGCTCTCCAAAGGAGTCATCATAGTCCTCAAATGTGTAAGTCTTGTCTGCAACGTCTTCAAAAAACTCTGCTAAGGAGTCCAGAGTTTCCTCTGTTAGTCTTTCATAGGTGGTCTCATCTAGAGAGCCTCGGTCACCCAAAGTTTCCCATTTTCTCAGTTTCATCAGATAGACACTTTGCTTTTTGACATTCAGAATCTGGTTGAAACAGTGGAGGTTCGAACTCGTGGCCGAGTGTGCAGGCCACTCCGGGTCCACCATGGGCCCAGGCAGCCACAGATTCAGGGTGGGTGAGGACCTATGCTGAGCCCAGGGACACCGATCAGGGCAAGAGGCCAGCAGCTTGCATGGCGCCAATGCTGGAACATCCACCTAAATGGCATTCTTGGTGGCTCTGTTTGACTTCCTTACCAGAGTCACTGATAGAGCTAACAGGGGCTTGGTGAATATATTGTAATAAATGCGTTTTCTAAAAGTAGATTCTAATTCTTATCCGTTTTCAGCAATGATAGTTCCTTGATGTTTATAAGGTACCAGACCAAATTTTGAGACTTGCCGTTTGGTTATGTTCCTTGGATGGATTGAACTCCTACTAGTAAAGGCATATCAATCATTATCAATTGGTATTCCATTCTTGTTTGAGAACTAAGTTCAGATTAACATTTTGAGCAACGTACATTTGCTCTGCTTTTTTTTTTTTTTTTTTTTTTGAGACAGAGTCTCACTCTGTTGCCCAGGCTAGAGTGCCATGGCATCAGCCTAGCTCACAGCAACATCAAACCCCTGGGCTCAAGCAATCCTTCTGCCTCAGCCTCCCTAGTAGTTGGGACTACAGGCATGCACCACCATGCCTGGCTAATTTTTTCTATATATTTTTAGTTGGCCAATTAATTTCTTTCTATTTTTAGTAGAGACAGGATCTCGCTCAGGCTGGTTTAGAACTCCTGACCTTGAGTTATTCGCCCGCCTCAGCCTCCCAGAGTGCTAGGATTACAGGCGTGAGCCATCGTGCCCAGCCTTGCTCTGCTTTTTGATTTTGCCCATGGAAAACCATTTCAGTTGTTTTTAGGCCTGGCTTTCTTCTGGGCTTGGCATTTCAGATTTGATTCCAATCTGTGAATAACTAACCAAAGTAATGGACTGCTTTGAGCATCGTTTTTAACTACAGAGAAAGAAATTCCATCATGCTTCGGATCGGAAGTCTTGTTGCCAAAAAGTTTCTCAGTGACAGCAATTATGTCTTTGTGATTTATTGGAGAGTTTGGGTGTCCCAGAAAGATATGAGTGGAAAAATGAACACTTTAAGGCAAATGATAAACTGGTTCAGAGACTCATTCAGTCTTTTGAGGTCACTTGTCCTTATAGAAAGTGTGTGTGTGTGTGTGTGTGTGTGTGTGTTGTCTTATAGAATTAGGGAAACTATAGTTAGTGGTCTATTAGGTTCGATACTGAATAGAAGTTCCTCCCTCTGGTTACAAAATTAAATGGGCAACATTGCATTGCTCGGGACAGCTAAAACTCACAAACAATTTTCAAGGTCTTTCATGTGAGACATTTTTATGAGTAGGCACTGGGCTTCTGAATGCATCATACAATTGGACTGAGGCCTGGAAAGTCACTCCGATGTGTTTGAACAAACTGTAGCCCATGAATACCATATTTTTTATATTGGAACATTCCTTTCCCTTTTAAAGGGACCCAGCGTCTGTCTTATCCCTTTTTCATATTCTGGAGTAGTTGAAATATAATCCCAAAAGTCTTCTCAAAAACTTTACTTTTAGCCTTTTACAAGGCTAGAAAGCAATAAATAAAGGAAATAAATGCTGGATCTACAACTCAAACTGGATTAAAAAAAATTTAGCTTATAGAATCCTCACTGTCTGATTCTCTCTCTTTCTCTCTCTCTTTCTCACATACACACACACACACACACCTATACATACACACAGTGTGTATATTGTAAGTGATATTATTTATGGAGCTATTGCTATCAAAGGGGCATATTGCAGTCTACTTATTACACAGGCAATATATGAATACACATCTTGTCTGCTTTAGTTGATCATATAGTGAGATGAACTATGTTGATATGGGAAGACAGATTCAGGTAAAATACAGTTTATCTGATGATTTCAAATTTTTTTCAAAATGACTGCAATTATTCATTCAGCGAACATTTGAATATTTTCTAGATATCCCAGACTGCGTTCTAGGCTCTGGGAATATAAAGATGAAAAACATGAGCTAGTGGCTGTGTTGAGGAGACAGAGCATTTAAATTATAGTTCATGAGACAAATGCAGTAAGAAATTTTTGAACAACATGCTAGGAAGCAAGGAGTTAAGCAGCTACCCTTCATGGGAGAGGCTTCAGAAAAGAGAAACATTTCATTTGAAACTTGCAGTGTAAGTAGAACTAACCTGGCTTAGAAAAGGGTCAAGCGCATTCCTCGAAGAGGT
>VSMD01113819.1:0-29551 GCA_008750895.1 Mirza zaza
TGTATGGTTTTCATATTTTTCAATAAAAATAAGCATTAGATGAAAACATTCTAACAAAGGAAAGCCAAATAGCTGGCCAATGGAGAAGTTCAACTTACTGATAAATACAAATTAAAATAAGCATGATATACTTTTATTTTCACTTCCTAAAGTAGTAATAATCTTTTAAAAGGGCAATTTCCAATACTGCTCTATCTTTATGAAACAAGCAATTTCATACATTGTAGGTGGGGATTTAAATTGGTGCAAGCTTTCCGCAGGGCAATGTGACTTAAAACAAAAGTATCCTTTGACCCACCAATTCCAATTCTAGGGATCTATTCCAATCATGTATATATATAAAGAATCTAAAAGCACTGTTAAGAATAAAAAATTAGATAAAAATTGAATGAATACTGATAACTTTAGGCCAGGCTCAGTGGCTCACGCCTGTAATCCTAGCACTCTGGGAGGCCAAAGCGGTAGGATCTCTTCAGGTCAGAAGTTTGAGACCATCCTGAGCAAGAGCAAGACCTGGTCACTACGAAAAAATAGCAAAATTAGATGGGCATGGTGGCACACACCTGTAGTCCTATCAGGTAGATCTCCAACTCTTCTAGGGACAAGGGTGCCCTGCTTTGAGGAATTGCCCCACCTGGGTAAGGGCGGGCATTCCAGTCCGGTGTTTTCCCACCTGTAATCCTATCCCAAGCTACTGCTACACCTGGAGAAGGAGCGACTGCTTTAGCAATCTGGGAATTCCCCCAGCCTAGGCATAATAGGATTTGGAAATTGACCTAGAGTATCCTAAGGCTAATTATGATGTATTAGCTTAAATCTACATTGTGGTTCATTCTTCCCACCACGTAGGGCTTTCAGAGAAAGAGCTGACAGATACAACCTTGAAAACACCTGTTCATCATTTGGTAACATCCCACACCTCCCAAAAGCCCTTCCCCCAGAACAGACCAATAAAAGGAAACAACTCAAGAATTCCCAGAGAGCCAGCAAGTCAGTCTGTCTCCACTCTGGGAGACAGACCTGTTTCATTTTATAATAAAAAGCTACTCATGTGAAACTGCTTCCTGCTTGTGGTCCCTCTGTTGCACTGGCCCTGCTTGTGATTTTTTTCAAGGAGGGAGCCAAAGAACTAGGATAACAGTCCACCAAGAGGCTGGACCTGACACTGTTGTGTCTGGTCATTCTTTGGCTAAGAGCACACCAAGAACAGAAGAGCAGACTGCCACACTAACAGTCCCGGCTACTCGGGAGGGCTGAGGCAGGAGGATCACTTGAGCCCAGAAGTTTCAGGTTGCAGTGAGCTATGATGATGCCACTGCACTCTAGCCCAGATGATAGAGTGAGACCCGGTCTCAAAAAATATGTATGTTTGTATGTATGTATGTATGTATATAGATACATAACTTTAAACGGTGGTATGTATAATGAAACACTATTTAAAATATTGCTGTAGAAAAATACGACATAGTAAAGAGAAAATTACCAAAGTCAACATATACAGTATGATCTACTTTAAAAAATAAGCAATCAGAGTTAGAAGAAAGATTATTGGAATCACTGCCCTAATCCCAAAATAAAAATAATTTTAAACCAAACTGGGAAAATGAAGAACTGATCAGAAAGAAGCTATTCCTTCTTAAACATGTTTTCAGAATAAATACTGTGTGACTTGGTACATACACAATGAAGTAATATTTTAAAAGAGAATTTCCAGTATTCCCAAATTACTGACTTCAAAGTTGGTTTATAAATTTTAGAAATGTAAAATAGCATTTGAAAAACGAAATTTAAATATTCAATTTCAAGTCAATTTCTCTTGCCCTCCCCTCCATCAGATTTTAGTTCCCACGAGCTTTGCATAATCAGGAAAATCAAGTTAGCCAATCACTGACCCTATCGGGCTACATTTGAATGGATGGGATACAGATGTCTTCTGATGTAACATTTCTCAAGGACTACGCATAAGACGTTTTGTGAGAAAAGTGCCTCAGAAAACATTTAATAGTCCGAAATAGCTTTGGCATTTCAATTAGCTACCTTTTGTTTATTTTGTCTCAGGCAGAAAAAGATCTATTCTGAATGTGTGTCTAAAAGTGAAGGGTGAAGTATGCACTTTAAGGGAAGATTCACGATCAGGAGAGGGAAGATAAGGAGAAAAAGGACCCAGAATGACTTACTGCTCCACAGAAAAGCTTTGAAAGGTATATACTTCAACTATTAGACTGAACTCCTAGTAGCTGCTGATATTGGCCATTTATTCCTACACAAACAGCAATTTTCATACAACTAACCCTAAACAGTTGTCCTCTGTTGCTTTCCTATTCAAGAACAATCCCAATTTTCAAACATATTAAACTCCGATGAGCCTGGCATGCCAGGCCATCTGAACGAGCTGCCGCAAGCTTCTACAACCTCGTCTTCCTGCTGTCCAAGCTCTTCCTACACGTGACTTTCTACCCAAATGGACCTAAATCACAGCCTCTGTGTCTTGCCATTTACAGAAGAAAAACCTTACCAGAACTTGCACAATTTTTCTGGCATCTAAGTGAAGATGCACATCCTTCAAAAAATGCTTTCCTGATAAACCCAGTATTTTCTTTGAACATTTTAGTAACAGGTGTCAGAAAGTATGAAAAATACTTAAATATCCAATTTACACTAAACCATAGGAAATTATCTGGTCTTGCCAAGATAGGATGAATTTCTAAGGCATCCAAGAAGATATATATATATATATATATTTTTTTTTTTTAACAGATGCCCAGAAAAAGATGTTCTTCACACTCTTAAGAATTCTATTTTATGTATATATCACATGCTTTAAATTTAAACTAATCTCCTTTTGCTTTTAGTTCCTTGCCTACACATAAATGCATCTGCTAAAGTTCATTTGCTGGGGTTAGAGAACAAGCGTTTATCATCTGCCTCCTAAAACATTCAAAGATGTAAATATTTAAGAAAACATTCTCTTTCCTTTAATCTTTTTTCATATTTTGCTTCAAATGCTTTCTACATTCATTTTAGAGCTACTTTAATATTTTACTATTGTTTTAAAAGTTTAGAAACTCTCATAGGATATAATAGTCTGCTAAACACTGGGGTAATACAAAGCATAGCAAAAAGAATATATCAAATCCTACATGCAAATTAACATTCCCCCTCTCATTGTCAGCACGGCAGACTTGGACAGATCACAGCGTGCCTGGGTTAGTTCAGGGACCATGCCCACTTATTTCTCTGCTGATTGGATTCTTGTGTGTGTTATCTATCCAGCTGCAGTTTAACACCTCCCATGGATAGAGCACTAAGCTTTAAATACACATCTCTCTTCATCCTCACACTAATCCTATGAAGTTGGTGTTATCACCATCTCCACGTGATAGGTGAAAGGGAGAGGTCACTGAACTTGCTCACGCTTCTACAGCCAGGACACAGGAGAGCCACAGTTGAGCCCAAGCCCGTTAGACTGATGCTTATTCGCTTCGCCATGTCACATGGCTTCTCCTTGTCTTCACAGATGTTCTAATGCTACTTGATATGTTTGTTTTATGTCCTACAAATCAATTCTAAGTTTTCCTTTAAAGCTTATCTTTCACTTACCTAACCCTAACAGAAGCTGATTTTAAAATAATTATAAATAGCAGTATTTGTAACAATGAAAGAAAATACACATGAAGTAGGAGACAATTTTAATATAAGAAATGGACATGGCCAGTCTAATCATTTTTTCTGCTAAAAAGAAGCCAGTAGTGTAAGCTTTCTGGCCCCAAAGACTCTAATATGAATGTTCACAATCATGTTACCTGCCGGAGCTGGAAGATTCCTCCTGTTGGGACATCCTTTGCAGAAATCACTTCTACAGGGCAATATTCACCGTTCTCATTCTGTTCCAAAATTTGAACCCAGAATTCCAATTTCCTGGTGACTTCGCTCCATCTAGGAAATAGTTGAAGTTCTTAGAAAATCACACCTTTCAATTTCAATACAGTCCACTTAGGACCCTATACCTAAGAATTAACAATGAAAATGACCTCCAGACAGAGTTCAGTGGAGTGATCTGTATTTCAACGAGTAACGTACAAGTACATTCTGGCAAATACAATGTACAGCAAAGTTAAACTAAGTATCAGAAGTAGAAATGGATCCTTTATTTTATTCACAAAGATATGACAAATCTACTTCCAAGTGATTACTCAAAAACTGGGACATTCTAATCCAATGCACAGAAACAAGTGCAGGGGCTATCTTGCCGTGCACAGCTTAAGGTAGTGCCATACACGCCTCAGCGACTCGCCAGGTATCTTTTCTCAGGTCGATGAGAGAAGCAAGATAAAAAGTCCCAACTTTCTAATTTAGTACTTGCTAAAACTCTCTAAAGGCAGAAAAGGTAAAAAGAAAAGCTGGTTCTCATTTATAAATGGATGAAAAGTACACATGCGATTTCAGTCATTCCCTTTTAACTCTTCCTACTGAGTCAGCAAACAAGCCCACCGCTGCCCACCACGGACCCCACCCAAACAGAACCGTGAGCGGAAGACACATTAACACGAACCCCAGAGTACACCCTAATCCCCCCTCTGCACAGCTGATTAGAAGCAATTCATAATGGTAAGTGACCACTCTCCAAAATTCATTTCACTGTCTCTTCTGAAATAGCTACACATCTCATCTTCTTCCATCACTCCTCACAGTTCCCTGCCCTAAGGAAGTTTAACTGTGTGATTCATGTCCCAGAACCACCACCATCCATCCCTGGCAACACTCAGGAAATTAGCAATTTTTACAAATTATAAATGGGATCAGATGAACATCAAAAATCCACCTGTCCCGAAGACTCCGTGTTTTTGCCTGGATGATTCCCAAGTCCCACAGGGCCGGGTTTTTGCGAGGGTCATTCATTCTGTGTCCATATACTTCAATTGCCAATGCTCCTTCTGAGAGATGCTCGATGAAATCTTCAGTGATGTTAACAGAAAACTCCTGCAACACAACAGCTAATTACAGGACAGCAAATACTTTCTGATAATCTTATGATGATCTATACCAGACATCACATACTCAATTATATCATGGGGAAGAGAAACAGAAAATAGAACGTTGTAGTTACAGAGCAGTCATCTAAACACCTATGCGTGCTCAGATGGCCTACGGTTTTTGACTTTAAAAAATAAATATAATTCTGAACTTTTAACCTTTTGCACTCGGATGTTGAGTGCAATTACTCTTTGAATGTAGCAATAATTTGAAATATAAAAAAATCCAAATAAATAAGTTTGTATGAAAAGAAACTCCAGTTTTTTATTCTACTGCCATGCTTTGTAAAATCTGGGGTATTTAAAAAATTAAATCCCGAGTAGAATAAAGGAATCGAGAAAAAAGCAAGTGAGTGCAAAGGGTTAAAACTCTTCACCTTGAAAGTCTAGTATGCAAGACCAATATTGTATTCTATATGTAAACAATATTTTGGGAGCTATGTTTAAAAGCATAATTATATTATTACAACAATGATCCATAATGTCTTAGAAAAGTTATCACATGCAAGAAGGCAGCAGTGGGTTGACAAAAGATTGTTCCCACTTTTTAGAAAGTTAACTGTCTCTAATAATAGCAAAGAAAGGAAATGATCATTAATGCAAAAAAGACTTAATTTTTAAAAATTCTCCCAACCTGTCCATCTTTATAAGATAGCATTCCACAATGAGGATTTAGTTCTAGAACCATTTATTAAAGAAACTCATGGAATCTCCTGTCTTTGTCTCCTCCTCTTTCCCTCTCTCTCTTTAATGCACAGCAGGTACTTCTCTGATTTTTACATATTTGAAAGAGGCCTCTCTCTTGAAAAAAATGAGATGGCTCAAGTGTGGTGCAGGAGCAAAAAAGACTCTGAAACGGGACAGTCCAGATTCTGCTGGACACTAGCCGTGGGCAAACTGACCTCTCTGCACTGGTTTTATAGCTAAAAGAAAAATTCTCCAGCCATCTCATACGAAACAGATTTCTTTTGGAGAAGAGTATGCACAGATACATACACATGTATTTGTTTTTCTTCTCATGAAAGCTAACTTTTCATCGAGGAGGAGTTAGGTGCACTCACACCTTAGTTTCTGACTCAATCCCCACTCTAAGAAACTCTGAGACATATATCGGCACAATCACTCAAAGAAAGACAATTTATTTTTCTGTCTTGTTCCTACACGAGCAGTTTAAACGTTGACCTGGTCTAGAAAACCCACTCACGTTGCAGTGATCAAAGACGACCATGCAGTGAGGCTCCTTGCTGACGGGGGAGGAGGAGGAGGTGTCCACTTCAGGTGCCACGATCAGAGGCTCCTGCTCGTCCCAGAAGCTGTACTTGCAGAACACAAAGTGGGACAGATGCTGTGGCAACCCGGTAGCCTGGAGGATTTTAACCTGCAGGGAAAAGGAGGCTCTGTTTGTTTGAAATCTGAAGGTTCCAAGAAGCACTTTGAGTCAGTTATGGGTTCCAGACCTGACTCTGTCACTAACTATTGGTTTACGTCGGCCAACTTGGGTGCCCACGGACACTGTATTTCTGCCATCTGTGAAATAGTGATATACCGGCCACGTGTAGTGTGAGGCCTAACCCGGGGTAACGATGACCTTGACTATACAGGTGGATGTTTTAAATCATTTAAAAACTGATGAAGAGCATTTACATTCTAGTTTCTTAGAACATAATAATCACCATCAACGATTCAAAAGAAAAAATTCTCGGCCGGGCGCGGTGGCTCACGCCTATAATCCTAGTACTCTGGGAGGCCAAGGCAGGAGGATCACTCAAAGTCAGGAGTTCAAAACCAGCCTGAGCAAGAGCGAGACCCCATCTCTATTATAAATAGAAAGAAATTAATTGGCCAACTAAAAACATATAGAAAAAATTAGCCAGGCATGGTGGCACATGCCTGTAGGTAGTCCCAGCTACTTGGGAGGCTGAGGCAGAAGGATCCCTTGAGCCCAGGAGTTTGAGGTTGCTGCGAGCTAGGATGACATCATGGCATTCTACCCAGGGCAAAGAGTGAGACTCTGTCTCAAAAAAAAAAAACCAAAAAACAAAAGAAAAAGTTCTCAAACATTAACACCATCCAATAATATGAATTTGTCTAACCACAGCTATGTCATAAGAAGAGAACAAGATTGTTAAGTATGATCAATGAAGAACAAAATAAGTGTATGAGTCAAGAGACAACAAATATTCAGGAAAGGGCAAAATATCTATTTGATATTTAAAAGTATAAAGAACAACAAGGTTCTCAAGTATAAAGAGAATAAGGTTCTCTACTGCAGCATTTTTGGGGAGAACTTGAAAAGCATCAGAAATGTATAACTGGAAGATCTGGAGGGGGAACAAAGGGAACTGAAGATGGTTAATGTTTACCATCCTCTGCGCCAACATCACTGAATGCCTCCCCTACGTGCATTTAGGGGGAGAGGAGCATCTGGACTGGAGGAGTTCAGAGTTTTGTGATATGAAGTGCAATTAGAAATATGTGTATCAGACCCAAATGCCCCCAAAAGAAATGCCTATAACAGATTTTTAAAAGGAGCCAAATATTCCTAATATTTCTTTTGGTAGATAGCATTGGGTTGATTTTTAATTTGGAATTACTGTGATAAGTTGTGATATACTAAAATTCCTCCAACTACAAAGAAAACTGAATCTGAAAGCTAAACTAAATTCTGATTTAGTTAACTGATTAAACCAATTTTCACATGATTGAGCATTAATCATAAATCACATTCTTCCCCTGGTCACTTTCTGCATGTTGCATGATTCAATCCACCTCCAGCAAATCTGTTTAACGAAAATAAATTTGAACATATGACATAAGGTCATGTAGTAGTTCATTAACTACAAATACAACCTTAACATTTCAGGAAGCATTAAGAAAGACACAGGAAGTCACGCAAAGCACATGACTTTATTTTCTTCCATACTGGGCACATAACAGTTGAGCAATGACTGAGAACTCCCATTATAATTCATTTTTTCCTGTGATGTCAACAAAAGTTTGCAACATCTAGACAGCAATTCCCTGACAGGCCACAAAAGACAGACTGGCTGACACATTTAATTCCTCCAAACCAAACTGAGCAATCAGCATTCTGCAATTAATTTTAATGAAATTCATAAAGCCACCATTGAGTGTTTTAAGGTGTTTGTTATATTACTTAAGGTGAGTCAATGTGGTATTTGGGAAGATCACAAGATTTTGGAGTTACAAAGATCTAAATAAAAATCCCTGCCACTTATTAGTTCACGTGCTAGCACAAACTATTTAAATTCGTCTTCTTAGGCTTAGTTTTCTCCTAGGCAAAATGGGAATCCTAACAGCTACCTTCCTATACTGGACTGACCACACCAATGAGAAGACATGGCCGAGAGCCACAGCAGGTGCTGAGCAGACATTCCATATGTCAAAACACACAACATTCATACTGAATCCCATCTGAAAGTCATTTTTTTCCAGTAGAAACTAATCTCAATTTTAATGTTAAAATAAATAAGAGACAAGATTTAAGATACTGAACTCTCCTCTACAGGCAACAACTCAGGGATGAGACTGCCAGGAATGAGAATGCCTGTGTATCTACAACACAGGTTGTTAGGATTTTTTAATTTTTTGCATACGAAAGCTAACATGACCACAAGGTGTCAGAATACCACAGACTTCAATTTGCAGCTGTTCCAGACAGTGGGAGCAAGGAACGTCAGCAGGCACTGATGCTGTTTGGTGTTTTGAAATACACTAACTTTACTAGATATCAAATGAAAATACTAATGCTAACATGTGCATTGTTTTCATTATGGAAAATTAAATCCAAACTTCTTTTATGAGCTAGTGAGACTCATCACCATGATATCTTGTCTCCAGGCTGATTTCTTTTGCTTTTCCATCAGTATTTTGTTTATAGTCATATAGTTTACTTGTCCTCATCCTTTTTACATAAAAGGCTATTACATGCCAGAATATGGTTTCTAAAAGCCATTCCCCACTGAAAGGAATCAGGTTCCTTGCAGAAGGATGGATGATTCCAGGTCTAGGACATGAAACATAGATCATGAAACGAAGATCAGAATATTCATCACAACAGAAAGTGAAGAGGCGATCGCAGTCTCTGAGGGTGAGAGTTACATCAACAGGACTCCAGAGTCCCCATGAAGTGGCTTCCACCAGCCAAAGATGGGAACATTTGCACTTTAACACCGTTAGTGCACACAATGGGTCAAAACACAGCAAATATGTTTAAGTCTGAGTTCACAACGATGTTAAGACTAATGACCAAAAAAACCTCACTGGTCGGTTTTTTAAAAAATCAATTCATTTTTCAAAAAATAATATTTATCACCTAAAGACCCACCATCCTCAAAAATCAGCCCCACTTTGAGTACTTCCAAAATGTAGCCAGGACTTACCATGCAGACCAGCTTGTTCTCCTGGGCCTCCTTCTCAAAGGAGACGTCCGCGGCCTCCTCGCCCCCCGCGAGTCTCTCCCCGACGTCGCCGCTGATGCGCATCACCTCCACGTGCAGCCGCCCTGCCACCTGCAGCAACGGGAAGGCAGAAACATTGCTACAGATTGGGTTCTCGCTCCCTGGAGATGACCTCTCTGTTGTAGAGTCAAGTCGCGGGGTCAATGGCAGGTGAGGACTCAGAAGCCCAGTGTCTAGCACGTACTCTCCCCTCTCAGTACCTGGAATAGCCACCACACAGCCCAGCGGAATCACAAGGTATGGATAACACCCACACACCATCTGTCACCACCGATGGAAACCAGTAACAAGACACCATCACTGCCCTACTGTTTCTGGAACTGTCCTCTGCAGGAAACGAGGCAGGAGGAGACCAACCTCTCCTTTCTGGTTGACGATAGGGACGGCATATTGTAACTTGACGTCGTAGAAAAGGGACTCGAGGAAGACGTTGGCCACCCCGATGAGACTGTGGTTTTCCTGCTCATCGTAGAACGGATCGGCACGCTTGAAGTAAGAACGTATCACCTGTAAGGAGAGTCGGAACACATAACTTCAGAAAAATCGCTTAAAATGAATGTATTCGACCTACTGCTTTGTGATGTACTCTAAGTCACTAAACGTCACTTTCATTATCCCAACACTCTTGTAGTCTTTAGAATTTTTTCCTAAAATACAGAAAAAAAATTAGAAAAAATTCTAGATTTTTTATTTAAAAAAATTAAGTTTTTGCTAAAGTACAATGTGACAGGTCATTACTTTCAGTATTTCTTCTCCGTTACTCGGAAATCTTGCCACAAAATAAAGAAACGACATATATTGACTAGAAAAAGAAGGAGAGTATATAAACTACACTCCGTTTTTCTTTTAGGGAAAAGCGTCATTCGTGTCTGTTCCATTTGTTCCTACCCAAATCATAGGACACACGGCTGGTAATAGAACGCGAGCCCCTCAGAGGAGAGAGGCAGGCTTTTCTGGGTATTTTTCATTGTTGTTTTATTTTTTGAGTGGAAATAGAGGAATTTAGTAAGAAAATGAGAGTTTTTAAGCAAAAATGTCACCTAAGACGACATTTTTATTGATGACAATCTGGAAAAATAAACATTTTTACAAAACAAGAGGCTAAGGAAATAAACAACTTTGGAAAAACAGGACCAGCAGTATTGAAATCATGTAAAAACATACAAAACACATATTTCCATTTTAAATACGTGCAAGTACATGGCTGACATACATGAGAAAACCTGCAACTAGAGGAGAGAGTGTTAGTACATAGGTCTACGGCACCTGCGTTAGGATCAAACCGCCTTCAAAAATACGTTCTTATATAGTGTAAATATTAAAGTACCACTGATGTTCAATTTAAAAAACATATATTGTAGGTTTATTATCTGTGAGGTTAAAGGGCTGAGAAATGGGAAGAGAATAGGCCTGGCTTCTGTCCTAGGGTGGTTCCCACAGCAGCATGAGACACACACACACAAAGCAGAGAGCTCTGCTAGAAATCCAAAGGACAAAAATGAGAAGAAAAAAGAAGATAACCAGACAGACAAGCTATTAAAATTCCTAATTTGCTAAACAATTTAGAGGATTAACGTAAATTTTGCTCTAGGTATACTATTACAATTGGGTAACTGGAAAGAGAACAACTGTCCTCCAGAATGACTCGGCTCATTCCAGGTTGGCACTTCTATGGCTACTGGTTATAAATGGTTTTTAAAAAATAACTTACTGGGGTATCTTCTTCACACTCTTTCCATTCCTGATAAAGGTCTCGCATATCCAGTAACCTGTTGTCCAGTTTTTCCAAAGACCAAATCTGTTTCCCTTTTCCTTTTCTTCTCACCTGGATCGCAGGTTCACTGAGAAGAGAACCTCGCTGCAAAGACAGAAAGAGTGACCGCATCACAACAAGGCCGGGAGGTCAGAGCGGAACATTCCAGACCCACCAGGCAAATATCATCACACCAATACTCAAACAGTCATCATTCTTTAAGCTGTTGATTACTTAAGGGTAAGCTTACATTTAAATTTTGACTGCAGTTGGATATAAATTTAAATTTAAGACCCAAAAGACTAGACCATGTTTAATGGAAAGTCAAAATAAAAATGTTTTATCGGGCTATCATACGACCACAGAGCATCAAGGACAGAGAGAATCCTACGCACCAAACAGCAAGGGAAAATTTGCAGGGCATTTAGGGAGGAAACTAACTTTTACCTTTCAAAAGTGCAAATTTTTAATTTTTTTTGAATGGCTAGTATCTTCATAGGGTACAAAACATAGAATGCTTAAAAGAATAAACTGAAAAGTGTCCTATTTACCCATTTTAAAGCAACAAATGATACCAGTTTCCAAATATACATAGTTTGAATTTATTATTAAATGAGTTAGAACTACACAGAAGTGGTGGCTGCACAACACTGTCAAAGTACTAAATGCCACAGAATCGAGACCTTTGTTTTAGCCAATGAATGGCGACCTCACCTTCCTGTTGGCATCCAGGCTAGAGGCTGGAATCTGTAGGGTAACTTTATATTCTGTTCTCTTATCCAGTTCCTCCGCGATGTAACTAGCTTCTCGCACCAACAGGTTGGCCTTGACAATTTGTTCCCTCAGCCGCATCAAGCTATTATTCAATGTAGCTTCTCTTTTTTTAAAAAAAAAAAAAAAAGGTGGGGTGGGAGGTAGGGAGGCGATAACACAGAAAGCAGCATGTCAGAAAACTGCACAGTAACATGTTAATGCCAAACAGCGAACCACGCTTTCCAGCTGCTGTGCACACAGGGGCTGTGTTACAGCACTGGCCCAAGCACACGCGTGTACCCGGCTGCTCGTAAGCACGTGTCACACGCTTACGCAGCAAGCTGCCCGTAGATGAGGGTAGGGCTTTGCAAACCTGACTGTATGCAAACCACTTGGGGATCCTGAAAAACTCAAGATTTTGACTCAGCAGGTCTGGGGTGGGGGCCTGAAACCCTACAGTTCTATCAATCACAGGTGACAGGGATGCTGCCCGCCTGCAGACCAAACTCTGAACAGCATGAGGTTAGTGAAGTACAGTCTGCAACCGCGGAACAGGCATTTTAATGCAATGCTAATTAGAGATCAAACTTGCAATTTGCATCTCATCAGCACCATGCTTTACCTACCTCAGCTAATCAGTCCAGATAACCAACTTTCTCTTTTTTCCTTTTTATTTTTTTTAAAGCATCTACCCACGCTTCAGAACCTAAAGCATAATACAATGATAAAGTATACTTCTTTATTCAAACCCAAAAGCCATACAAACCTAACATGGGCAGCTTTAAATAAAGCAACATAAATTGGCAATTGCCTTTTTTTTTTTTTGAGACAGAGTCTCACTGTGTCACCCGGGCTAGAGTGCTGTGGCATCAGCCTAGCTCACAGCAACCTCAGACTCCTGGGCTCAAGCGATCCTCCCGCCTCAGGATCCTCCCAAGTAGCTGGGACTACAGGCATGCGCCACCATGCCCGGCTAATTTTTTCTATATATTTTCAGTTGGCCAATTAATTTCTTTCTATTTGTAGTAGAGACAGGGTCTCGCTCTTGCTCAGGCTGGTTTCGAATTCCAGACCTTGAGCGATCTGCCTGCCTCAGCCTCCCAGAGTGCTAGGATTACAGGTGTGAGCCACCGCGCCCGGCTGGCAATTCCCATTTTTTCAAAAATGAAAAAAGATAACACAAAGGGATTCTAGGCTGTAACATTCTCTTTTTTTGTTTTTTTGAGACAGAGTCTCACTCTGTCACCCAGGATGGAGTGCAGTGGTGCGATCGCAGCTCACTGTGGCCTTGAACTCCTGGGCTCAAGAGATCTTCCTGCCTCAGCCTCCCAAAGTGCAGGGATTACAGGTGTGAGCCACACACCCAGCCAACGCTCTCGTTTAATGTAATTCTTTTCCATGAACCGTCTCAATGTTCCCCTCTGGCACCTCCCCTCCAGCGTCAAAGGTGGCTAACACGAGCTATGCCCTGACCTCTCGTGCCGCCTACCTCTCCTCGGCCCACTGCCGCAGGCGCTGCTGGGCGCTGGGCGAGTGCAGGGAGAACCGGTCCCCGCTCCGGCAGTTCTGCTTCTCGGGGGACAGCCGCCTCCGGAGCTGCTCCAGCTCCTGTTCGTACATGAGCCTCTGGCGCTCTAGCGCGGATCGTTTCTCTTCTTCGTGCTGCTGCTCTAGGCTAGTCAATATCGACTGCATTGGATCTAAACACGTTTGTTAAAAAAAAAAAAAGATAAATAATGAACAAAAGGTAAGATACAATAAAACTTCAAATGCTGTTCTATTTGGTTACATTGTTTGTCATCCTAACCATACCACCTAACTAACACCATTACAGACAATCTGGAGGAAACTTCACTTTCCTTACTTCTGATTACTTATGCTGTTAACCTATCCCCAGCTGGATACTATTATATCTGTTATATGTTCTACACATAACCTAAGATGTGGTCGATCCTCCAGGAATACTTTGTAATAATAATAAGCCAGTCAAGTTTCAAACCAGAGAAATTCTATCAATGAGAATAAAGTGAGCTGACTGTATATCGAGGCAGAAAGCAAGTTTTTATAAACACAATAAAGCCAAAGAGACAAAATAATATAGAGAACAACAACATAAAGATTGTCTTTTCTGCTAACATTTAAAAGGTCTCCATCGTAAAAGTTTTACAACACTCTACCAATTTTAGAAGAGTCTCAAACGCACGACAGATGTTCTCACCGTTGCTGCCCAGGGCCTTCATGGTGACCTCCATCTGGGCATATTCGTAATTGAAGTTGATTTCACTGGACACCTCGCTGGAGGAGTCTCCGTCCACATCCAGCTGCTCGGAACTGCTGTCGTTCTTCCCGGAGCCGTCCTGTTCCTCATCCTCCCGCTCTGCTTTCTTTTTCTTTTTAGGCAAATTGAGTCTTGGGGGGAAAAAAGAGTATTACTGAAAGAATATTACTTACCCATTCCATTCATTAAATACTGGCATTTGCTAGAAGCCAAGTGGGTACCACGGAAGCACAGGCAGTTACTGCAGTCAGGCAGTCCATGCTGTAGCGGGAGAAGCAGACACTCACGCGCACTCACACGACCACGACGGAAAGCGCGACATCAGGCCGAACGACTCTCGCAAGCCAGGTGCTAAGGAAAGTCTAAGGACCGTTTCACCATGAAGTAACAAAAGTACAAAGAGTAGAAATAATCTAAGTCTTAAAGGATAAAGTAGAAAGTACAGGCGGAGGGAGCATCATGAGAAAAGATGTGAAAATGGGAACGTTCGTATTCCCTGGAGAAACTGAGTGAAACAACAGAGATAGACAAAATGTGTACAGCACAAGGTGAAAGATACAGCTGGAAACCAATTTCATCCACACTCTGCGGGTTTTGAACGCTAAACCAAACAATTTGCACTTGATTTAGTCTGGGAAGGAAAAAAATTCTCCATGCTCTTTGTACCCACTGCACTTTTCTCAATAACAAAAATACCAACTGGCCCCAGCAAAGGACCCCTTTTAGCTCTAGGAAACGTCAGTTTGACATGTGAAGCACACTGACCAGTGACAGGAAGAAGAGGAGACTAGGATTTTACTTTCATACAACATCCACATGCCTGTCCTTGCCAACACAACACCAACTTCTTAGGAAACAATGTGTGCAGCCCCAGGTAAGAAACAAACTTTCTCAGCCTCTCCTGCGGCTAAGAGGTGAATTCTAGCAAAGGAGACAGAAGTGGAAGATTGTTCTGCTCCTTCTGACCAACAGGACAGTCAGGGCTAGCACAGCCACCACTGTCCTGCTTTCAATTCTTATGCCTGAATGCCCCTTTGATGGCTGGAGTGGCATGGCCACCTTTAGGCCACAGGGAAATGCCATGACAGTGACCAGACTACAGCCATGACATTTTTGAGAGGCTTAGCCAATATTAACAACCATCTTCTTTCAGATTTCTACTTCTGTCAGGGAAATAAACAATCTGTTTAAACCATTACAGTCAAATTTGCCATTACTTGCAGCTGAAAGCATTCCTAAAAAGAAATACTAGCCGTATTTTACAGATAAGGAAACTACGACCACGGCTATTTTTCAGTAAAAAAAATCAATAAAAAGATGAACATGTCAGAAAAAAATTAATGAATTCTTATACTAGGTGGCAAAAACAATCATCTTCCATTGAGAAATAAAAAGGAAAAAATGTGAAACCCAGTATTTTTCCCTAGTATATTGTTCATATATTCTTAGGGTTCAGACCATACGTGTATGATGAACACATGCATACATAATATACATGTATCAAATATATACGCACACAAAAAACAGCGTATAATTTTTATGGAGTTTACTTTTAATATATATTCTCTATTTCAGAGCACAATCTTCAATGATATCCCTCTTTAAGGGACATGAACAATGTCATACCTGAAGAAATGGTTGTTTCCCCATAATATCCTGTCCCCATGGTGCAGCTGCGTCAGGCTGGAGACAGAAGACCCATTTACAAATGTCCTGCAGGGAGAGGAGATCAAACATGAATGATTACAGCATCATTTCTTCTACTTTAATTTTCTAATACTATAAAGATCTAGTTACTAGGAAAAACAAAATAATTAATTCCCCAAAACAAAATCTACCCTTGGTGAATTTTAATATTTGTATTTACTTCTTTGCTGATTTACCTAAAATGTTTATGGTACTAAGTACAAACCTATGTTGTTTTATTGTGCTTCACTTTATTGTACTTTGCAGGGTAGAGTGCAGTGGTGTCATCGTAGCTCACAGCAACCTCAAACTCCTGGGCTCGAGCAATCCTCCTGCCTCAGCCTCCCCAGTAGCTGGGACTACAGGCAAGAACCAAGACACCTGGCTAATTTTTCTATTTTTAGTAGAAATGGGGTCTCGCTCTTGCTCAGGCTTGTCTCCAACTCCTGAACTCAAGTGATCTTCCTGCCTTGGCCTCCCAGAGTGCAAGGGTTACAGGTGTGAGCCACCACGCCCAGCCATATACTGCATTTTTTACAAATTGAAGCTTTGTAGCTACTCAGTGTTGAACACGTCTATTGGCACCATTTTTACAACAGCATGTGCACACTCTGTGTCTCTGTCACATTCTGGTAATTCTCACAATATGTCACACTTTTTTTATTATATCTGTTATGGTGATCTGTGATCAGTGACCTTTAATGTTACTATTGTAATTGTTCTGAGGTGCCCTGAACACCACCATTGTAAGGTGGTGGACTTAATCAATAAACGTGGTAGGCGTTCTGACTGTTCCACTCCCAGCCATTGCATCATCTCCACCCCCCTTCCCAGGCCTCCCTATTCCCTAAGACACGACAATATGGAAACCAGGCCAATGAATAAGTACAGTAACTTCCAAGTGTTCAAGTGAAAGGAAGAGTCACGCATCTCTCACTGTCAATCAAAAGGTAGACGCAATTAAGGTCAGGGAGGAAGGCACGCTGAAAGTCAAGATGGGCTGAAAGCTAGGCCTCTCCCACCAAACAGCCGAGTAATGAAAGCAAAGGAAAAATTCTCGAAGGGAATCAAAGTGCTACTTCCGTGAACATACGAATGGTAAGAGTGTGAAGCAGCCTTACTGCTGCTATGGAGAAAGTTCCTGTGGTCTGGACGGAGACCAAGCCAGCCACGGCATTCCCTCAAGCCAACGCCTAACTCAGAGCGAGGCCCTAACTCTCCTCAATTCTTCGACAGCTGAGAGGTGAGGAAGAGGCAGAGGTATTTCAAATAACCTTATCTGCAGCAGGGGAGAGCAGAAGATTGAGAATAATGCTGTAGCTGGTAGAGGCAGCGGTCACTCATGGGCCACCAAGAGAAGGGGATGGTATCATGTGGGTGGCACAGTGACCATGTTCTCATCTGTGCTTAAATGCAATGACGACCGGCCTGCTTTGTCGTATTTACCACAGTCTCAGAGTACCCTGGCCCAAGGTGGCCTCGTGTGTGAGGACTTACGGCCTCCTAAGAGGACAGACAGCAAGAGGGCCCAGCCAGCGTGTGCTGCTTTTTTCTTTCTCACTTGATCCTTTGTCAGAAGCCTGACAGCTTCCCAATATAAAAGACTTTACGGAGGAAATCAGTGATGATATTAATTTTTGATATCATATAATGAAACAGATCCGCATTTGGGAGATCAACATAATTCAGTTACCATCATCTATGACGGTTACAGACTGTCCTATGTCCAGTGTTGCCACAGGGGATACAGCTTCATAATGGAGGGAAACAAAGTGACAAACACATTGTCTATAAAATGTGATGTCTCTCCATTCACGGTTTACGTACAGGACTCAAGAGAAAGGCATCTGAGTTCAGGGAGCCCATAATGCAACAGGGTAACAGCTGACAGGAACACACACGAAGCACTAACAGCACAGGAAGCACTGAGCACGACATGGGGTACAGTATTAATGTGTACAGAGGCCACTTCATCTAGAGCAACAGGGACCTGCTCAACGTAGACAATGGCAGAGCTGAACACTACAGGTCAGGCGGGAGCTGGCAGCCAAAGGCACGGCAGATGCACAGGAAGAGGTACACAGGAGGGGTGGAAGGGATCTTCCACCAAAAGCAGAAGTCAGTCTTCTGGGGTTTAGTGAGTGGGCCAGGAAGAAGTTTAGAGTATCGGCAGAGGTTCCGTGGTTGTAGATACAGAGGAGGAGGGATGGGTGTGGGAGATATTGAAAAGTCCAATATGACTAACTGGATATCTTAAGTAAGTGAACTTAAAAATAAAAGCTAACAAAGGCCAAATGTTCCTCATGCCACCCACCAGTAGTACTTTGTTCCTCCTAAACACTGTTGTGACATTAACACTAATTCAAGTACGTTACCTGGTATTCTTCTGGGGAGTCAGCATAACCTGGCCTTCAGGTGTGATGTCTATAATACAATGTTCTGGAAGAATTCCCATTCCACACAGTTGGATATCTTGGGAATTTGCTGACCCTATCAACGTATGTTCCTAAGAAAGAATCAAATTCACTGATTACCATTGTGTTCTTACATGTACACAAACTGAAGTCACCTACACTGGGCCGTCTTATATTAATCTATCACCTTAGCTAAAAGATTTTTAAGAAGGAAATGGACTGGTAGGAGGAGCCCATGGCTTTCTCTGAAGTTCATTCTATAATTCATAGTTTCTTATAAGAAATAATGTATTCAGTTGAGTTATATCTTTTAAACTTAAAGCTATAATTTTATATTCATGTCTATGTATATTATTTTCCATCACAATCTTCATTCCAAATATTTTATACTATGCTCAGAGCATAAGCCATGTGGCAATGATGTACCAAAAATATTGGTCTAAAAACTCCATTTACTTAGGTTGTACATCACTTACCTGGTCTCAAACAAAATGAGTCAGCTACAAAGATAAGAGCACTATTCAAATATAAAGAGTTTGAAAAGATAAAAATTATTTTATGAATTCCATGGTCTCCCCTAGCCTCATAAGAGATGTAACAGATATGTTCTTACCTTGGACCCCCAACTACTCCATTCTCTAAGCCCCGTCTTTTTGGGAGGTAACTCACCTATCCTTAATGAACAAAACTGGCACCATAAAAATTGAGCTCTTATACATGTCAATATTTGACTGCCTGTGCATGATTAAATGTCAACATGAACTAGGATGTGTTCCCAGGCCACCTTCTCTTTTGACACACCTACATTAGGGGTCAGATATTAAATACATTAGGCGTTGTGAGTCACATACAAGTACTCAACTCTGCCCTTATATTGCAAAAGCAGAGAACACATAAGTGAATGAGTGTGGCTACATTCCGATACATTTTTATTTATGAACACTGAAATTTGAACTTCATAAAACTTTCATGGGTCTGAAATATTCTTCTTCCAACATGTAAGACAACTGTAAACCATGTAAAAATGTGAAGATAAGCTCTTCCTATTGTGCTATAAGTACTACAATAAAAAAAACCAATGAGGAAAACAAACCAAAAACAATCATAGGTTGGTATAGAAGACTACCTAATGAGTACCTAAATGCTGGAAGGTAGGATGTAATCAAACTAAAATAAAGTTAAAAACAGGGACAGCACCTCAGTGTGTTTATGTGATATTGGGTGCGTGAGTCTGAAGCATGCTAACCCCAAGGGTCCCGGATTATGTTCTGGAAGAGTAAGAGAACCACACCACTCGGAATTAGAAAGGAACTTCAGAGATGTTTTAATCCAGTACCTTCATTTATAGATGGGTGTAAGTCATTGGAGATGTGAAGTCACCTGCCTAGCTTCTATTAACAAATTGACTTCAGAATTTGAAGACAAAGAAATAAAAAATGCCCAGCCTCCGAATTCCTCCATCCCACATGATGGTATCACTTTACTGAAGCAAAAACTGTTCTTGGACTGAGATCATCCTTCTGAATATGCTTTGTCATGAATATATCCTTGTCATGGGGTTAGCTCGGGCAGTCAAGAAATCCACACTGCCTCCAACTCTGCCAAGAGAGTTGACCACACGGTCTCAAACAGAACCCAAACACCTCCACACGAGATGACCAGAAATATTTTGACTACTCTCCAAAAACATTTAAATAGTTTCATTGTTTAATTTTTAGTCAAGAACAGATATGAATCAGGGTTTTTCTTGGTGTGTGTGTCTGTGTGTTCCAATCTGAACTACATGACATCAGAAAGAAAAAGAACTCCTAGTTCTGAGAAGTAAAAAGGACAGAATAGGTAAGTCCTGTTCTAATCCTGCACCTCTCTAGCATGTGACTATCTCTGGCTGATGCTGTAACTCAAAATCCTACCTGCATTGTTTAGAAGCACAGTAAAGTGATGTGATAATACATCATTTTTTAATAGGCAATACGCATACACGGTACCACATTGTGCAGACAAAAAAATGCAATGTGCGATGTTTTATATTTACTATGTATTTGTATAGTGCTTCTGTTTATGAAGCACTTCCATCTATCCAATCCTAACAGGAACCCGGCAGGATAGCTAGAGAGAACTTCCACCCATTTACACAGGAAGAACCTACAGACTGGACTGGGAGAGGGCTTGGCCATGGACCAGAAAAACAGGTCACCTCTCTCCTACTGCAGCGTTGTTCCCACTAGACCATAATATCTGGGACATGCACACGTTACGGTATGTACCAAAGACACAGCAGAACTCACAGCGTAACAAAACATAGTGTAAGATCCTTATTAACAGAGGTGCCTTATCAAAATGACACAGGGCAACCATTCCAGGATATATTGATAAAAACTGAGAAACCTGCCATGCCATGAATTCTTGAGTCTTTTTGGACATGAAATCACACAACTCTAATCTTAAAGCTGTTTCCAACTTAATCAGCTCATTAGCTTTACTTTCCTAGTCACATGAGTTCAATCCACATATAGAAGGCGAAAGACACCATGTCCCAGTGTTTATTAACTGCATGTTAGAGTCCTATAGTCCATTTGGAGCACTCCTCATAATTTATGTAGGGCTAAGGGCTCACATTTATTCTAAAAGTTTTCTCTTATCTTCCCAGTATGTCCCATGATTTATAGATTTCAACATGTACCAATGTTGGCCTTTTCCTCTGTTCCATACTCTAACCCTCTCAGTCTCTACCCTACTCTTCCTTTTTTTTTTAACAGGTTGATAATCCATTTTTATTTTCCTAAGAGTACTAGAAATTTAAATTTCATATCAAATGGAACTCAGAATTTTACTTTCTTTCAACATTTCCAATTATGAGCTAACACACTGCTCACAAAAAGATATGCTTCATATAAACGACAAAAGCTTTAGTCTACTGACTCTGAATCGCTTAGTCTTAAAAGTCATCCTTTAAGCTTTAAGGTAATCTACTTAATTCCCTGGTCTAAATCACATTAAATAATGGTAGGTGAGCTATTTACCTTGTTGAAAGCAATATCTGGATATCACTTTTTATATCACTAGGTTGAATGACATCACCCAAAGACTAAAAAGGGAAACTGAGCCCAGAAACCCAGGGCCGGTCTCCATTCCAGCTTATTGAAATGAAAACAATTTGCTAATTTTTTTTTTGAATAAGCATGGTTCCTCGAGTTCAAAAAAGCACTGTGAAATACTATTCAACTTCATGGCAGGGAGCTCGCAGCAGAACACACGACCTCACCTTTAGATAGTACACCAGGAGTTCGTTCAGTGCAGGGTCCGCGTTCAGGTTCACAAGGAAACACTTGTCATCCCCAACTTTGATTCCGGAAGACTGCAGAGATATTCCAAGGCTCTCGAGCTGTTTCTGTCTCTCCTGTAAATGCATTAGAGAAATTAATTCCACAGCCATTGAGGCAGCAAGATATAAAAGATCTAACGATGTCAGAATAATTACTCAACACCTTTATAGTTGAAATATGCTATCTTAGGATATGGCATTATAGATTATTGCATTTTTCTCTTCTTTCTAAACTACATAAAATTGTTTTTGGTTAATTCAAAATTTATTTTGGAAAATAAAACCCACTACAAATAGCAACAAAGTACACTAGTGAAGTTCTTAATTCTTGTTCTTGAAAGTATCTGAAGTCTTGAAGTCATCTCACTTGACTCTGGATATATGAGCAAACGTGCGTGCATGTGACTCATCCGTGATCCGTCTACAAGGCGGTTTTCAATTCACTCCCCTACTTGCCACCTCAGTGACTTCCCAGCCAGGACAGAGGCCAAACTCCCCCGGTGAAGTTCAGAAGGCCCTCCAGCCTGCCCGTTTCCCCTGCAGCTGCATGTCTGGTGACTCCTACTTTCAAACACAGCACTACAGTTCCAAGGAACATGTTTCAAGTCCCTGAAAGTGCTAAGAATGTTCCCTTTGCTCTCTTTAGCATACGGAATTTTACACCTCTTCCTCCTCTCTGGAGCAGACCTGTTCTCCTATTGGTAACTGTCTGCTCATGTGACCATTTTCCCCACACCGGACTATAAGCTATGTGGCCGTGGGATCCTGTCTTACTCAGCGTTGTGTTTCCAGCACCCAGCAAGTGCAGGACGCGTGGTAAGCAAGCACTCAAAACATCAGTGCTGTGAAGTTATTACAAACAAAAAACTTGCACATTCACTCAAGCACTATTTTCATAAGAATATGAGCCTTTCCTTTTTTGTCCTGCCTCTGAAACCACACGACACACAAAAATGTATGTATATAAAAGGATACGCATGGATCTCGAAACCAGATGCAAAATCAGGGTGGGACAGGGTGTCTCTGACCACAGGTCAAGAGCAAAGAGTGCTGAGTCACAGTCACCTATTACCTTTGATTCTGGGGAAAGATGAACTAAGTCATTTAACGAGGGCCACAGGGTAAGACTGCAGCATAATTAAAGCTTTGAAATGTTGCTGTTTTGAGGCACATGATCCTAATTTATATGGATGGACACTGCAACTCAGCTAATACATTCTGCCGAGCAATACACTATTACTAAATTGGAAAGAGGATATTTTGGCCTGAGTCTGTGAACCAAGTGTCTCTTCTAACAAAAACAACTACAGGGTTCTTTCAGAAGTTCTGAGTAGTTTAACACGAGACATTAGAATTTTCTGCACTCAATTCCAAGAAGTGATTATCCTTGCTAAAGAACCATGTCCATAAAATAAAGTAATTCTAATATACCTTCGTGTAAGTTATTACTATTAGTAAACTACTGATTTATGCTATTTTCCATATACTTTTGTCACTTTAGATTTTATAATGGTAAAAACACCACAAAATTTTTGTCTAAGACAAAAAAAAGGCATAATGGTAGAAGACTATAACTCATGATTCCATTTGCCACCAAAAATTTTTAAGTTTTAAATAATTTTAAAAAGTACAAATGTTTGCAACATCTAGGAATCAGCTCCTAAAATTGAAAAGTATTGTATGATAAGATATAGTTACATTTACTGATATGTCAAATAGTGCTTCCAGTATCAGGGGTTGGTTAACTTTTTCTATAAAATGTCAGATAGTAAATACGTAGTCTTTGTGGGCTACGTGGCCTCTGTCTATTCAATTTTGCTGATGAAGCCACAAATAACAAATGAGCACAGCTGTGCTGCGATAAAACTTTATTTACAAAAACAAGTGATGGCCGGGCCCGGTGGCTCACGCCTGTAATCCTAGCACTCTTGGAGGCCGGGGTGGGTGGATTGCTCGAGGTCAGGAGTTCCAAACCAGCCTGAGCAAGAGTGAGACCCCGTCTCTACTGTAAATAGAAAGAAATTAATTGGCCAACTAATATATACAGAAAAAATTAGCCGGGCATGGTGGCGCATGCCTGTAGTCCCAGCTACTTGGGAGGCTGAGGCAGGAGGATTGCTTGAGCCCAGGAGTTTGAGGATGCTGTGAGCTAGGCTGACGCCACGGCACTCCCTCTAACCAGGGCAACAAAGCGAGACTCTGTCTCAAAAAAAAAAGACAAGTGATGAACCTGGTTTGGGGGCACTGTCTGCTCACCCCTAATCTAACTCAATGTTTTTATCTCACCTCAGTGAGCATTTCTTAATGAGAACTTTTAAAACTGAGACAATTTGGTATAGTAGATATGGTGCTGGAGTTAGAAGCAGTCATCTCAAGTTCTGTTTATTAAAAAATATTATTGAGCATACACCTAAAAACACTAAAAGATATATGGCCTTTCTTCTTGAGAACTTTACCAACTCATTAGGGACTAAAACTACACAAGGACAATTAAACAACAGTAAAGTATTGCACGGCGTAAAGGTCAAAGGGTCCAGACCTTTGACCTTTGGCGGGGATGCCATGGCAGGGGTGATCACTGAGAGCAGGCACACTGCAGGAAGGTACCACCAAACACCTATGGAGAGTCGGGCTACTTGCAATAGCCCCAGAATGATGTGAGAAGCCCTTCAAAAAAAAAACCACTGAAATCAATTTACCCAGAATTTCTGAAAGTTGTCTGACCATGGACCATTTCTTCCCCAGATTTATTAACATTTGTGGCTACAATGTCTGAAATACATTTTGGAAAATGGCAGTTTGGAATGGGAAGAAGTGATCAGGTTTTTCCCAATGAGAGAGGGAAGAATTCCAGCAGCACTACAGCCTGGGGGCTCGGGAAGGTGGCACTGGATAAAACAGGCGGGGCCTCCGAAGGAACCCAAGAGAGAGGAAAAGACGCCAAAGCCAGGCTCCCCGAGCACCGCAATCGTTCTTACGCCTACTTGCTTTGCATTGGCTCTATTGAGCTGCTACTGCACTTGAATGTTTACTTTTTTTTTTCCTTATTTTTTTTTTAGTTTTAGTTACCTTATCACAGTGCATTGAATGTTTATTTTTGAAGTAGCTCAAAACGGCTCACGCCAAGTAGTCCCAAATTGGACAATTATTATTACAGTGACAGATAATTTATAAGAAATACAACCTGATACATGTGATGAGAAATAATTTATACACTGATGTGTTTTATTCTCTGTAATCTGGGGGATATGTTTTAAGATAACCCAATGCAGGGATTTGGATAAAACAAGACCGGCCATGTGTTGACCTTTAACGACACCAGGTGATAGGTATCTGTAGATTTATTATACTCTAATTGTTCTCTATTTTGAAAATATCCATAATAAAAAGGTTTTTAAAATTGAGTTTAATCCTAGTCTACACTAATATAACAACTGCTTTCTGCTAAGTAACAGTATCACCCTACAACATCTGACGCAGAGACTGACTCTGAACAGCATATTTAAAAATGGAAATCTATCTACAGGGTGACAAAAGATGTAGCAAAGTTCTATATATTCTCTAATATGAGGAACCGTTAAAACACACGAAGGTATTTTAACTTGGGAAAGGAAGAGGAAGAGGCAGAGAGGTGGATGGAAATAGCTGAACAACTGAACTGGCTAGTAAGAGTCCCAGTGGTGCAAGGCTAGTGAGAGGATCACATAAAATACTGTTGTTAAAAGTACTTAGCCTAGGGCCCAACACACAAGTGTACCAAATAAATATTGGCTATTATTATCTTTAGTTCCTGCATACAGGTGGGACACTTATTCTCTTTGATATAGAAGAACAAATTAGAGCCAATGAGTAAAAATGAAAGATTAAGAGATTCATTAAATAGCTACTATTAGAGTTGTCCAGTCATGAAAAGACTACCAGATGGCTACCAAGCTCTACACTGCCACAGGTGTGTCTAAAACAGAGGCAGGATAACCATATAGCAGGAAAGCCACAAAGTAAATCTTCTTTTTAAGTAAACAGACCGTTTAGCATTTTTTCTCCCTATACTAACCTGGACTAGATCATCCTAGACTAATGCTCATGTTCCCACCCTAAGATGTCACAACTCTATCACTATTATTAGAAAACAGTGAGAGTCACCTCAGATTTAGGTATTTCTTATTACTTTCACTGAGTTGTCACATGGGTGCAAGAGGTTCATAGCCTAACATCTATTACTAGTGATTTTGTAATTTCGGTAAGTTCCTTAAGTCTGCAAAGCACTTAATAGAACAGGGGTCTTCGGAGGTAGAAGTTAGAAAGTAGTTACTTCCTTTAAAATTTTTTTTAAAGATTACTGACACAAAAAAATTGTTATGTAATAAACAATCAATTGCAATTATTTCAAATTAATGTTGCAAAGTATAGGTTCTCTTGGATTTAGATTCCTATTAATGAGGCTGGATTTGCCATCAGCAAAGCTAAAAATCAAAAAGGAACCAGAGACCGGGCGTGGTGGCTCACGCCTGTAATCCTAGCGCTCTGGGAGGCCTAGGCAGGCCGATCGCTAGAGGTCAGGAGTTTGAAACCAGCCTGAGCAAGATCGAGACCCCATCTCTACTAAAAATAAAAATAAATTAATTGGCCAATTAAAAATATATAGAAAAAATTAACCAGGCATGGTGGTGCATGCCTGTAGTCCCGGCTCCTTGGGAGGCTTAGGCAGAAGGATCACTTGAGCCCAGGAGTCTGAGGTTGCTGTGAGCTAGGCTGACGTCACGGCACTCACTCTAGCCCGGGCAACAGAGTGAGACTCTGTCTCACACACACACACACACACACACACACACAAAAGGAACCAGAAACAGCACCTTCATCCCCAAATTGCCATGAGCGTTCACGCTCGCAATCAGCCAGACAACACAAACCTGTGCGATCTCCTCCGTCTTCCTTAATTTCTCCTCCCAGGTCACAGTCATTTCCTGAATTAGCTTTTCAGATTCTTCCAGCCGGTCCTTTAGCTCTGGAGATTTCATTGCCTACAAGCAAAATGTTTACTTCATGAAATGTCTGGATGATGCCCTGAAAAAAGAATTAGCCAACTCTAAAAGGACAAAAGTAACAGTCTGCCTCCTCTCAGCTGCAAGACATGCTGAGGTCTCCAATCCTAAAATACAACGATGGCCCGACACTGATCCCAGCACCCAGACTGCTGCTGGGAACCACAGACTCTTCAGTTACACAAGGTATGTTTGAGAGGAAGATTTTCAAACTTATTCCTTTTTCTCCAGCCTATTGTGAAGACCTAATTACATTTGGGGATATACAAACATGAAGCTACTAAGAGTTTATTTTTTAAATTCCAATAAGTTATATATCTGGATAGACTCATACACATAGCTCATCCCAGTCTTTATTGATGACTTTAGGAATTTACACATATGTGTAGACTAAATGTGGATGGAGTTACTGATACCAGGGAGACAGAAACAAAATTGAAAGAACCTTGAACATTATTACTGTAAAACCAGGATAAAACTCAATAGGCAAAAATATGATCAAGATACCTGTCTTGGCTATGTATTTTACTGACTTACTATCAGAAAACCAGTAAGAGAAAGAAAGCAAGCCCCAGGAAAAAGCCCCAAAGTGCTGGGTAACTGTAGGAAGAGAAACACTAACTAAAGCAAGAATCCTGGATCTGGTATTTCATCCACTTTTACAAGAGGACGAGCACCTGGCTATAGGTTAGAATTGCGCGGGTTTTCTAATTCCGTAGTGAAACATACACACCATCTGTTATAGAATATACAGAAGTCAGCTCAGAGAGTACCAATAACTACATAGGGACTCTTTGAAATATGTTTTTCTGTAAACATAATTAACCACAACATGGAAAAGCTGGATTATTAAGGCACAGGAGACCTCAAGATTTTCATTCTGACTTCCACCAGGTAATAAATGAGATGCAAAAAAACCCTGCTCTCCACATTTCCAGCAGTTAAATTAGTTTATATCCACCGTGTTTCCAGTGTCTCCCCCTTTCTCTCCCTGATTCTATTATACCTCTTCTCTCTCATCTCCTACCTGAATAGAAATGGACAAAAACGCAAAGAAACATGTTCTTGATTCCCTTTATTTTCTCCTAGTCAATCCTCTGAGCACCTATAAAAAAAAATCTCTAAATTTCAAATATGACAGCCTTCTGTATTTACCATTCATCTCAAATTTCTCTTCCTATAGGAAATTCAAATATCCTGAGTACTCATCCCTTATAGCAAAGGGAGAGAAGATTCAAGGGCTGGCTTGACCAGCTCCTCCCAGACGCCCCGAGCACGGCCCAGCTGCGCATCCTACCTCTGCTTTGGTCAGCTGCTCCCGGAGCTTCTCGACTTCTTCACGGAGATCCCGGATGATCCGAGCGTTCGGATCCTCGTTGACCACAGCGTGGTTCACGATGTGCTTGGCGCGGTCCGCGTACCGCAGGGTCGAGAGGGTTTCGTCGTAGTTGTCGGCTGCCGGGCTCACGGTAGCCACCATGGCCGTCTTGCTGTTGCCCCCAAGACTGTCCTACAAGAGAAAGGAAATTGAGCAGCGTTTTAAAGTTGGAAGAAGCCATCCTATGGGGAAGTAGCAGTCGGAAAAGGCGAATTAACTTCCCCAGGTCAAACGTGCATTTACTGACAAAGCTAAAATGCAAGTAGGCAGACTCCAGTCCTGAGCTGTTTCTTCTCTGCCAAGCTACTTTCCTAAAAATAAAAAAGAAGGGAGCTTTGGTTTTTGAGAAAAGACAGGGAAATGCAATAAAGCCTACATTTATTTCAGTTTAATAAAAATTAATTCTAAGTCAATTTGTCCTATTTAATAGGCAATGATACCATACAAGAGCAGACTACTAGGAGTAAAAGGGATTCTTTGAATGCCCAAAACCTTCCTCAAGGGAACGAGCGTGATATTACTGACACCTGACCGAGGAGCGATTACTTAAACCTCCTCCAAGACACCGTGTGCCTGGGAGTCTCTGCAAAGTCCAAATCACGGCTCGACTGCTGTTCCAAGCTCTCAGGCACCTAGTAAAGTTTTTGAAACATAAGATACGATTGATAGTCTTACAAGACAAGAAATGTGAAGGAACTTCATTTTCTTCCCTCGGATAGCACTTCAAAAACTACTAAAACAGGTTTCATGCTCTGCACAACTGCTCCCACAGATCAGCCCAGGGCCCTGAGAAGAGATACGCGTCTTCTACGTTCTACTTGAACTGGTAAGTGCAGTGAAACAGCTCTAGAACTAGCTTCCCGCATTGGGGAAAACTGCCCTCATTTGAGAACATTAAAAATAACGATATACAAGTCAGAATTACAAATCTAGCCTTGGGACATCAAGCCACCACTCACAGCTGCCCACACAAACGAGGCTCTGTGTGGTCTGTTCCCGAAGTCACCTCTGAGATGGCCCTGTCATCCTGCCTCCTGGTGCTCGGACCCTAGTTCCATCTCCTTGCCTTGAGTGTGGCCAGGACTTACTACTCAGCCTCTAATGAATAAAACACGCGGAAGTGATGACATGTCGCTTCTAAGATTAGATTAAAAGAAGACAGTGGTTTCCGTCTTGGGTGTTTCCTCTTGCTCTGGGGAAAACCAGCTGCCACAGGTGAGGTGGCCCTAGGAAGAGAGTCACAGGAGAGGGTTTGGAAGCAGATCTTCTAGAGATGCCAACAACCACACAAGTGAACAACCCCAGCCGACACTGCCACTGCAGCCCCCGGAAGGAACCCAGCCAGAACCACTTAGTTAAGCTGCACCCGGAATCCCAACCTATAGAAACCGTGAGACAGGCCGGGCGC